>PVHY01005126.1:0-85970 GCA_004024945.1 Uropsilus gracilis | reverse complement strand
AATCTCAAAAAAAAAAAAAAAAAAAGCCATGGTCTAGATAAAATGTGTAGGGATGGGGCAGTAAGGTTGGCATGGAGATCGCTTCCCTCCTAAATGAGCCTGTGCTAGCTGTCTTTCAGCCACATACAGTGATTCTGTGTCAATACTGACATCTAGATCTAGGAGTGTATCTATATGCACACAAACATTTCTCTTTATGTATACTATATATATATATATATATATATAAAATGAAGTTAAGGATTCACGGGTGAGTAGACTGAAATAAGGAGAAGTTGATTCTTTCATACAGCAGATGATTCTATAGCAAGATTCTGAAGCAAGGGGGTTGGGAGGGGAAGAAAAGATAGCCAGGAACAAGGAGACTGAACACAAACTCTGAGAAGAAAATTTATACTTTCTAATAAGACTTTGGATAGGTAGAAGTAAGCGTTGTCTGTTATCAGAAAAAAATAAAGGTGAGGAAGTTCACTGCAAGGGTATCTGAGGCAAAGGCAGTTACCCAGGGGGTGGCAGGGCTGGGGACCATACTTTCAGCAGGCTCTCTGATGTCTACTCTTCCACACTCTGAGGATGTGTCGGAACTTCCAAAGCAGTTCCAGTCACACGAATTCTCACCAAGGCATGAGTTTCAGCAGTGTCACTATTTCATAATCCTCACACTCTCCCATAGCCTGTCACTCTAGCACCATTTCTGAAGACGGAAATTGAAAACATCAGCAAGAATTCCTGCGAGTCCTCTTCTGGTACATCATGTCTGTTGGCAGGCCAACAGTGAGGAGGTGGTGAGGGTTTCTAAAGCACAGATTTGAGAAGACAACATGGGGGCATGCTAACATTCAGGTTTTCTAAACTAGTATTAGATTTGATTGAGTTCCAGAAAGTGGTGTTCAAGAGAGCAGGAGCTTAATTCTCGATGGGTAAGCATTCACTAAATCACAACCTTGTAGACTCAGTGTTTGGGGAAAGGACTGAGAGATTACATCTTTATGCCCTTGCACTTTAATCCCCTACATTAGGGTCCATGGAGTCAATTCCTTCTATTTTCTGCTTAAAATTAGTTTGTTATTTTCAACTTAATGGGACACATTAACAAAGATAATTAAGGCCCACCAGCAAGTGCCTGGGGATCTGGACCATCGGAGCCCCTTTTCCAGCAGGGAGAAAGGGCAGCGAGGTATTCTTGGTAGGCCCCCTATGCCGGAGAGCCTGGGAGGGGGGTCTGGGAGGTCTTAGTCCCCCCTCCCCCACTAGTGGATGGTTGCACAGGGCAGCCATCTGCTAGCCCAAAAGACCGAGGCATGGTTCGCCAAACCTCAACCCCAAAGGGGCTTGGGACTGCGCCTGCCCAGCCATCTGGGCCCCGCCCCCACGTATGGAGGTACAGGTGAGCAAGGGGCGGGGGTTGGTATTGGATGCCCTTTCCATTTCACTCTCACTCCAGCTGACCTTCAGGAGGAAGAAGAGCACAAATAATATAAACACCATCACGGAAAAGGTGAGGCACCAGCTCACACATCTGAGCAGGACTGAAGAGATGGAATACCGAGAGAACCAGTGCACGCATAACTGTAAAAACAGCTACGAAGACATGACATCACGAATGCACACCTCCGCACTCACCAGGTTGGGAGGAGCGAAAATCTCATTTCTGAAACACCATCTAAGAGAGCAAGGTGCCCCTCCCCACTCCAGGGAGAGGAAGGTCAAAGAGTGGGGGCATGGGCCCCACAGCAAAGCTGCAAACTGAGGAAACAGAGATGATCTGCAACAGCCCTTCACAGATGCCTGTACCCACAGAGAAACTTCACTGACACCGGCTGGGGATGAGGCCCCTAAACCAGACGCCAGAACTATAAGATGAAGCAGCAGAACAACACAGAGAAGGAAAATGAGATGATTGTAACGAGAAAACATGGGCGGACCACAAATAGATATAGACTGACTGCCAAACACAAGGTTAACACTGAAAACCTACAGCATGGTTTACCTTATGCCAAGAACACAGTCCGTCACCCTATGAACGGACACTGCCAGAGGAAAGAGACTAATGGATTTTTTTTTTTTTTTTTTAGACTAGGTCTTGCTATTTTTGCCCATGGAGCCGCAGGCTCACGTTGCCCGGGGTACCACAGATTCAAGCAATCCCCAGCCTCAGCTTCCCAGGTAGCTGGGATTACAGGCAATCACCACCACACCCAGCTATTGTTTTGGAACTAGGTCTCCCTACCACCCTGGTGGGACTGGGCTTCCTAGGCGGCTGCTTACAAGCACTCAACCACTGTGCCCCGCCAAGACTAATGGATTTAACACAGATTAACAAACATCAAAGAGACAGGGGTCTGAGTGAAAGAGGAGGCATCAGAGGGAGGGGGAGGTATCCCAAGAAACATTTCCTGAGGTTGAAATTTATTTATTTATTTAATTATTTTCTAGGCTAGGTCTCACTATGTTGCCTGGGGTTGTCTCAAACCTGCGGACTCAAGTGATTCTTAGCCTCAGCCTCCCGAGTAGCTGGGATTATAGGCGCGTGCCACTGCGCCTGGCTTGAAATTCAAATAAAGAAAAGAAAAAAGAAAAAAAGCCAAGTGTGGTGACGTGTGCCTGTAATCCCAGGTACCTGGGAGGCTGAGGCTAGGGATCACTTGAGACTGCAGGCTTGAGACTACCCCAGGCAACATACCAAGACCTAACTTCTAAATAAAAATTAAAAAAAAATTAAGATCTGTACATTGCCTACAGATTGTAGTGTTGCAGAGAAATAAAGTCTGTCCCCAAACAGTTGAAACTGGAGCCAGAGTTCCGTCCACAGAGCTCCTTTTATCTATGTAGGAAGTAGGAAATGACCTCAAGTGTTTTCCAAGAATAGACATGGTGGTTCATATTGTTTGTACTTGAAAAAGTGAAGTAGTATGATAAGGAGTTAGATTTTCAATAATCATTAAATCAAACATTTCTGATTTAAGTCCTTCTAATTTCTTTCACATTTTGGACAATGGGAACTCAAATAAACAGTAACTTTGAGACCCAAGACTTCTCACTATACTAGTAGTCAGAAGATTTAAGGTAAATGGGATCGCTTCTTAGCCTAACACATCCTGGCCTTCTTTTTTCCTTCCCTACACTAGAGGAATGAACTGTTTCTTCACCCATTATCAAGTCTCCTTACAGGTGAGGGGAGTGTCTGGTGTCAGCCAACTAGAAGGCGCTCATGTAGATCGGACTAATGGAATTTCTAAATTTCCTTTGTCAGATTCCTGGAAGATAGGTAGACAGTCTCCAGCTGACCCTACCGCTGGCTCTCAACTGCATGATACGTTTGTTTTTACCACTCCAAGCTCACGATCAGTTGGGGTGTTTTCAGCCTGCATGCTGGAACAGCTATTAGGCTCAAATTAAATTAACTTGGCAGGATGTGGTGGCACACACCTGTAATCCCAGTTACCTGGGAGGCTGAGGCTCACTTGAGTCCACGGGTTCGAGACTACCCTGGGCAATACAGCGAGATTGAGTCTCTTAAGAAAAAAAAAAAAAAACCCAAAACTTGGAAAATCAGTCTTCATGAGCTATGGCATTACCACCCTCTCCAAGCCCAAAAGTAGATCCTGTGTAGGTGTAGCTTCTACTTTGATAAATAACAGAGCTGTGTGCTCATCTCAGCTGAGGATGGAAGGCAGTTTTCAAAATAAGAATTTTTATCATTTAAAAAATCTGGAGCAATTTCTCACATGAAGCAGGTTCAAGGTAAAAGAAACCAACTGTTGCAGTCAAACAAAAGTGTCTCTAGACTCGTTATCCTAGAGTTGAGGGGCTCAGGAGTTCAGAGACATCTTCATATGTGTCATGAATACTGAGGTACAAACCCAGTAAGTACTCTGATCATCATATGTTTCTATGTTTTTAATGCTGTGTAACTAAAGCCTGTAGTGAAGTGCTTGCTTTCCAAGGAGTGATTATGAAGGGGAACTTTCTCCATCTATCCTTAGTGCTCTCACCTTCTCAGATGTAAAGTCAGACCTCGAAGGACAAGGAAATCACTGTAGACATTATAAGGAACAAAGGAGCCTAAAAATCTCAGATGACTGGACATTTTGAAAAGTAAGTTCAATACATTAAAGCAGCATGTAATTTGCCTTCATTGTAGCAGCACTCACCCCAAGAAGAGACCTGGTCAGGAAGACTGACAGGAGGCGGGGGCAGACAGAACTGGCCTGGCCTGGCCTCTCTGGTGGCTGGGGTGAAGAGTGGGGGAAAAGGAGACCAAGTTTTGGGGCACCTGTGTTCACAGGGCTATAAAGCAAGAAAGGGCTTCAGGACCAGCCAACATTCACCTTTGTTTTTATCTCACAGAATTACTATTTGGTCTGTGTGATAAAGACAATTGCAATTATCCAATATCAATTTCTAGGTTCTTAGCTTTTTATCCCTGATGAAACTGCTAGCAATGAAAGGTATGAAATACAGGTTACATTTTTCATTCAGTGATAATAGTTCTGAGAACAGATTCAATAATAAATTTTTATCCAACATATTCTACATGGCAGGCACTCTGTCAGGCTACTTTATACTCCTGTAGCTCAACCGTGCTAGTCTGGTTGGGAACAGGTCTTCTCTCTCTAGGCTTCAATGAGACAGGGAGGTTTCCCAGCTGTCAAGGTCACACTGTGAGTTTGGATTCACTCAAGCTCTTAAGGTAGACTAAGGGTTGTGATGTGGAGCAGCAAATACCACTGTGCTGTTTTGGGAAAGTCTAAAACTTTCTATAAACTGTTCACGGCCAGAGAACACCATGCCCACCTTTGTCTTAGCTTTCTGGTTGAAAACGTCTGATGAGTGCAATTGTTTCTGACCATTAGAAATAAATGTAGGACTTTATAAAACTAGAGCAGGTCTTCTCCCTCCCAAGATAGGGTTCAGTTCTTTCATGTAGCACCTAGCAGTCTGTATTTTATCCCAGCCCCACACTTTTTTTTTTTTTTGAGACTAAGTTTCACTATGTTGCCCGGGGTAGTTCCTATCCTGTGGACTCAAGCGATCCCCAGCCTCAGCCTCCCAGGTAGCTGGGATTGCAGGCGCCTGCCAACCATGCCCGGCTGCTTTTTTGAGACCAGGTCTCGTTATGTTGCCCGGGGTAGTTTTGAATCTGCGAACTCAAGCAATCCCTGGCCTCTTGCCTCCCAGAGCTTGGATTACAGGCATGCACCACCACACCTGGCTCCTGGGACCATCCCTTTTAATCAATGAGGTTTCTTCCACCCATGCAGTTACCCAGATAGCACTCACTCATCTCTTAGATTTATTGCTGGTGGACAAGTGACTCACCCCTTTGTTGGCTTTTTGTGAACCTATTTCAATGGACTTCAAGGGCCTAATTCACTTTTTTTCTTTTCAGAGGTAGAATTCCTATAAATCCCAGTAGTTTGTCAAGGGAAAACAGTAGGCCTATAACACTCTAAATCATCCCCCAACTGACCTCTCCCAGACAGGAGCAATGTGTGGACTCCTGGCTGCACAGTGCAGGATGAGGCCTGGGTCTCCCCCAGCAACTCATTAAGTAGCGTGGGGTTAGGACACAGCAGGATGAAGCTCAATTTGTGAGTGCAGTTCATCCTTTCTTTCAGCCTTTAGTCTTCTTGGGAAAGGTTCTTCCTTGGTGGTAGGACTTCAGATATTCTCTGACTAACCCAGTGGTGCATTATCTATCTCTGGAGTAGCCCCCAGGGAGAATCACAGAATGCCTAGTTCTTGTTTTGATTCACACATACACACACAGACTCTGATTCTTGTTTTTATTTACACACACACACACACACACACACACACACACACACACACACACTCCTATTATTAATATACTCAAAACATTTAAATATTCAAATCAGTTTAAAACATTAAAATCATTGCTAAAATACACACACGGAGAAACTCCCTCTTCCTTCCCTGCCTCCCCAGAGGTAGCACCATTAAAGAGCTGGAGACATTCCTTGACTTTTTCCTGCATATTTATATACCCAGGTGCCCATGCAGAGATATTTGTTTTTATAAATATAAATGGAACCTTATATTAACACTTCAAAACTTGTTTACGCTTAAGAATAAGAACTCTCCCTGTGTCAGTATACATTCCTTTACCTCATTCTTTTTTCTCTATTGTGTATCTTGTTCTTAACTGCTGCAGACTATGCCACCATACCAATGTGTTCACAATTTAACCATTTCCTTGTAAATGGATATTTATTTCAATTTTCAATCTTTATAAATGTTTCAAATTGGGTTTGTTGATATACTTCATATGTAGTACAATTCACTTTTTAAGATGAGTAGAGCCAGTCTTAACCAACATATAGTTAAGTAGCCACATGTAATCACATGACTGTGTCTGTTGATCAAAACTGAATCTACACATCAGGAATCCCATCACACTCCAAAGTTCCCTTATGTTTCTTTGTAGCCAACCTTCCACAGACCTTCAACCCCAGGAAAATGACCTTTATTTTTATCCCAATAATTTTGACTTGTCCAGGCAAAAGGCATGTCGAAGCATAGTTTGTTGCCCTTTTACTTGGTTTCTTTTACTTGGCATAATGAATGGTGATTCATCCAGACTATGAGGTGTATCACAGGGTCCTTTGTCTTCACAGCTGGGCTGTAGTGAACTGCATGACTACTCCACAGTTTGCTTTCTCTAGCTACAAGTTGGTGGATATTTGAGTGGTTTCCAGTTAATGGCAATTAAGACTGCTATACACATTTGTGTAACAGGTTTTTGTGCGCACATATTATTTTCATTTCTTCTGGGTGAATACCCAGGAGTGGAATTGCTGGGTTGTAATTACAAAAAAACCACCAACTGTTTTTCAGTGCCTGTATAATTTTGCATTCCTATGAGTAATGTCCCATGAGCAAAGTGTTAAAGAGTTCTGGTTGCTCTGCATGCTCATTAACACTTGGTACTGTCAGATTTCTAAAATTTTAACCATTCAGATCGATATGCAACATGCTGTTGTGGTTTTAGTTTCCATTTCCCCAATGACCAGTAATGAGTAGTTTTTTTATGATTTGACCTTGCCTATCTTCTTGGGAAGGTTTATGTTTATGTTTATTGCCCATTTTTAAATTGGGTTGTTAGTTTTGTTAACATTGAGCTTTGCTAGATAGATCTTTATACAGTTTAGATAGTCCTTTACATATATTTTATAAGTATCTCTCCTCTATAAAATCTTCCGTCTCCCTTTCACCATCACTGCTGAAAAGATTACATATTTCTGAACTGCCATCAGTAGTTTCAGGCTACAATTGGTATCTCTTTGGAGATTCACAATGGACAAATATTTTCTAGGGATCTGGCTGAGTGAAAGTTGACTAATGTTTCAGCTGTGTGCTGGGGGAGTGGGGAGGAAGTCAATGATTGGCAGAATGATGACTTAAGGGACTTTTAGCTTACCATTCAATCATTTGTGATTTTTTTTCCAAAGTCCATTGTATTTTCACTCAAATAATAGATTCCTTACTAGTGTATCAAATAGTTTTGACAAAGCTCTATTCCTCTTTGCTGTCCTGTGTCTGCTATGTTCTTGAGGCCCTATGTTCAAACTCCATGCAGTAAACAGGTTAGATTGTGTCTGCCTCTGGGAAGTCCAGTTGTTCCACATTACTCACCTGCAAATGGTAATATGTCAGTTCAAGTGTCTACTAGCAGCCTGTCACCTTTACCTAAGGATAGGGAGCTCTCTTTAACCTCAGTTCCTAGCTAGGTCTTCCAGTCCATCCAGAAGTTACTGGGCCTCCGTTATTAAAGTGATTTTTTTGCCCCATTTAGCGCCTACTCCCTATCAAAGCTTGCAGAAGTGGCAGGGTAAATGATTGTGACTTCACACCTCTAACATATAATTCACTACGGTTTTTACTGCTTTTACCAGATTATTTTTTAAAAAATGTGTTCAGAAAAGATTTCAAGTGAAAAAGCATGCTGCAAATACAGGTGCAATTGGACATCATTTTGGACTTATACACAACTGAGGGTTAGCCCTACTTAGCTCCTCACCTAGTCCACTTGGGCCCCCTATTACTTTACCAATGAAATCCTTAACTCATTTGCTGATTTTTTAACAGTATAAAGTCACATGCCCACCTACTACTTGAAGTATAATACAGACAAAAGCTTTAGCAAAATAATCTTGACATTAAAGAAGGGCGCTTCATCTTCATTTTGTGGATAGGGAGGTTTGGTGGTTGTACAGAAGTAGGGATAAAATGCAACACAGAAAAGTAAAAACAAAAAACAAGTAGGGATATCAAAGACAAACTTCACTTTTACAATGTTATCTAGGATTTGTGCAATTTTTCTGGGTTGGAGGTGGTGGTGGTAGAGGGAGATCTTAGTATTCATCACAGAACAGATTTTAGCATTCATTTTTCCCCAAGAGTAGAATTTCCCCAGAGACTAGCACTCACAGTACCTTAGGTAGAAAATGGTTCCACAAATAGACTTTACTTTCCTCTGAGCACTGTTTCTGATTAATGAATTAATATTTTAGAATGTTCAGCACACTGCTAAGCACATAAGAGCCTTATAAGTGTTTACTATTATTTTACTGATGTATACCAACAAAGATGAAAATATGCCTCCAAGGAAATTTGTTCACAAACCATTAGAAACAACTGTAACTCTGCTGAAATCCAGAATTCTGCTTATGACACAACAGAGTAAAACCTGTTTCTTTTTATAAGACAAATCATTTTAGAAGTTACTGTGGCAACATGTAATTTCAAATCTTTCCAACACACAGCAACCATAATCTTATTACATTTTGTCAGTTAAGACATCCTCTAAATGTGTGCACTGGTTGAGTTTAACAATCGCATCTATCAAATATGGCCTTGTTGGCCTTATACAAGGTGACATTTGACCAACTGTATGTTTTCTTTATCAGCCTTCCTCTGTCTTAAAGCTTAGAAGGGAAATAATTTTAACTTCCTGATTTTGAGCTGTCAAAGCATAATTTATCATAGTAAGAGAATTCTGAAATAAAAGAGTAATAGAAGGATGAGTTTTCATGGAAGGATGAGTCTCCTCCATGACCAGTAGTCATAGTCATTCATCAGGAATGATATCCATCTATCACCTATATGGTTTCCTATACTGGTACAGGTATATCCTATACTGAATTGATAACAGCTGTTTAAAAGACTCAAGTAGGTATGCTTATTTATTTTTTTTGAGACTAAGTCTCGCTATTTTTGCCCATGGAACCACAGGCTCTTGTTGCCTGGGGTACTACGGACTCAAGCAATCACCAGCTTCAGCTTCCCAGGTAGCTGGGATTACAGGTGCGTGCCACCACGCCCAGCTATATTTTTTTGGAACTAGGTCTTCCTTACATGCCCCCCCAGCGGGACTTGAACCGCGATCCCTGGCCCAGGCCGTGGCTTCCTAGGCTGCCGCTTACAGGCATGCGCCACCATGCCTGGCCTACAAATAGGTATGCTTATGATAAGGTAATTAAAATAAACCAAAGAAACCAAGTTTAAAGAAATACTAAAGCATGGTTTCAAACAAGACATGGTTAAAACCTGACATCTCTAATGAGCAGCCACCGAGTTCAATCAGATAGGTTCAGCTGCCTGTCTGGGGCAGGGGGGAGAGAAGGCAGGGGCAGAGGAAACACAGGCATGTTTCAGGGCAGTATGATGGGGCAGAAAAGACAAGAGTTTGGGGAAGATACATGCTATGAATCAAGTACACGCAGGCACCCAAAATTCGTGGTTCTATATAGGTTTTTCACACCAGTATCCATTTACTTCCTGATATTGACCCTCTAGTATTAAGAACTAAAAGATAATGGGGATGTGACATTTAGTTCCTATATCAGAAAAAGGCTGGATAAGACACTGGAGGTGTGATGAGTGTGGGAGGGTACTCCTTAGTCACAATTTGATTTTACAGAGAATGCAAATATAAGAATTTTTTTATGCAGTACAGTGGTAGTCAACCTTGGCATTCTAGTGTTTTGCTATTGAAAGTAAAACAAAAGTATTTATCTCAATGAACAGATATTTCCTTGTAACTATACAACATTTCATTGTAACTATACAACATTTTCTTAAAAGTCTGGGTTTTACTACCTGGTTGGATGTATATAGAAGCAGGTGACAAAAAGAACAAGCAAAAAGCAACTTTTTATCATGTTTTGTTTGCTAATACTTCTTTTGTTGGTATGATTTTGGATGGCCTAATAAATAAGATTTAGGGTTAGAAAAATTAACCAAGGACATATATTGATTTTATTTAAAATTAGTTAAAAAAAGAAGACTTGAGAAACATTTTCAACCTCAAGGAATAGACATCAACCTTTCTGTCTATATGACATCATTTCATTCCTGGGGTCCTCCCTTAGTCAGCATCTTCAGTCATGTGACAGTCAATATAGGCCTCCTGAGTCCACAATAAAATTCTGAGGTAAAGTCAGTCTTAGAGAGCTTGTAATTTGGATGAGGACACATATCTTGAATTCCAAGAAAAATATTTCTAATTATTTTAAAAGCAAACAAATGAAGCACTTGCTAGACCACGATTCCCACTGCTCGCCCTTAGTTTTCATGTCATTATCACTAGAATTAAAATAAGCTAATGAGGAAAACTGCTATTTAGTACACAAAGAAATACTATCCTTTACTCATGTATGTGAATGTAAAACATGATTACTTGTAAAAAAAAAAAAATAAAGACAGCTTTGTTCTTTGACCACTTCAGAATAAGGAATTTTGTCTTTTTATTCCTTGTAAAGATTTCTGTAACTGACTACTTTTTTTCTTGCTGTGCCATTTGCTTTAGATCTATTACTACCTCAGCTCCTCATAGATAAAACAAGGAGAGTTCTCACTTGGAAAATATCCACTAATATTTGCATTTTAAAAGTTAGTATTAAAAAAGAAAAACTCTTTTAATCCCCCAACCTTCAACTCCATTATGAATGATCTGCTTTAATACAGGTTAAGTCTATAATAAATGCTTTTTTTCCAAAAACATTGTTTACAAGAATTATTGGTTTAAACAATTTAGCCAGACAAATGAAAGTACCAGTCATTTTACCCCACAAGAGATGGTGCTCAAGAATTCGAGTATCATTGCTGATTGCTTTGCACATCACTCTGTAGTCGGTCTGTTAGCAAGCTGCTTAGTCTCCTTAGTCATTCTTTTCTTCTACTTGATAATGTCTGTACTCTGGCTTGAGTTCCCATGTGTTTTTGTGGATCCCTTTTACATTCTGAGTACCAATTTCATTCAAAATTTCCTTCAGATAAGTCTGAAAAAAACCAAATATGAGATTATGAAGGGAGGAAACAAAAATTTAAATAAAATGTCATAAAAATAATAAAAATTGTGATCTTGAAAGCTCAACAAGATTTCTCTATGAACAGGTTTAATAAACTGGATTTTGGTCCCACACATGCAACACATGACAACTGCATTGAATAACTAGAGTTGGCATTAAAGAGGTGAGAAGCCTGAATACCAACAACTTGGGAATTTGAAGAAGTTGAAAACACACAATAAAAAAATCACTAGAGTCCAATGTTTACTGAGATGACACCTTATACCAAGTGTAATCAGTCCTTGAGGTCTGGCCACACACAGACCACTGTGTAAGGGTTTTTTTCCTGGATGGGAACCAGTTATTTCAGAAGCAGTAGCATATGTAAAAAAGACGAGTATTTTGGAGCTGTATTCAATGAAGCAAGTCCACAACAGGTCTCCAGAATTCTGTTCTGGAGGCAGAACTCGCTGTTCTAAGGTTAGTGCTGTCTGTCAGACCCTTAGTTCTCCTGTGTGACACAGAAAGTTACTGTTGTGTTTACTATCATTTGCACCCTGGTCTGGTTTGGTTAGACAGATAGTGGCTAAGAAGTGATAAGATAAGCTAGAGCTCCTGTATTGGCTCTTCCAAAAGAAAGAGGTGATTAATGGAGGAGGAAAGAACTCTGCATTTTGGTACTGTAGGTCCCTGAAAGTTACTAGACACTGATGTACTATATTCATGCAAATGATAACTGCAACAGAAGTAATAAGAAGCCTCACCTTTGGCCGGGCACGGTGGCTCGTGCCTGTAAGCTTCAGCCTGTGAAGCGGCCGGGGCTAGGGATCACGGTTCGAGTCCCACCTGGGGCCCATAGCGAGACCTAGTTCTAAAAAAATAGCTGGGCGTAGTGGCGCGCGCCTGTCATCCCAGCTACCTGGGAGGCTGAGGCTGGGGATGGCTTGAGTCTGTGGTACCATGGGCAATGAGAGCCTGCGGTTCCACGGGCAAAATAGCGAGACCTCGTCTCAAAAAAAAAAAAAAATAAAAAAAAGAAGCCTCACCTTTGCCTAACAATGCCCAAGGTCAAAAAAGAATTCCATTATAAGCTGACCAGTATGAATTACAGTACTTCCTTCTTGGAAGAGAAAAATTATTTAATTTAGAAAAACTAATTTAATACATATTGGGTGCATTTTTCTAAAAACCAGTTATAGTTTTACAATGACTCATACCATCAACAGATGTATTCTTCAAATTTATTGAAATGAGGCATTTATAAGAAAAAAAGGCTAAGAAGCTCTTAAGTAGGCCATATTTAAGGTAGAACCCTTCATGTAGCAATTCTATATGAACCTCCCAGGAAGCTTGTTAAATTAGTGCCATCTTAGACTTAGTGAAACTAAATCTCTGGGACAGAGAATTTGCATTTTCACAACCCCTTTAGTCATCCTGGGTTAACTACACAGGACATCTGCTCTCAATTCTTTATACTCTAGGATTCTCTAGTCCTTGGTTTATTATTAGTTTTTGAGCCTCACCACTGCTGGAAATTGTGTGCAAACACACACCACCTTACACTGATTGGTAAAATTAGCTCTACAGTTTTAAAGTCGTCATTTAAGGGGTAGACTGTCACTTAGAAATAACAGCTGATGAACACCAGAGCCTTGTCGGCTTAGCTTGAACAGCTTTCCCATTCCAGCATCAGGCCCAGCAGGTGGCAGCAATGAATCAAATGAGCCCTGGGTTTCCCCAGAAGGTGGCTTGCCTGCCTCCCACACCTTCTGCAGCTCACTTCACTAAAGACACCCATGTGGATGAATAAGCATCATGACTTGAAACATTCAGGCAGGCAGTATGCATTTTTGCTGCTACTTCAAGTTATTATTAAAAAATAATGGGATGCTGTTCATAAAGTACTTTCCAGCTAAAAAGGATTCAAAAATGGAAAATAATGTGTTGGGCACATTTGATTTTCAGTTTGGTGTCAGGCATGACATCTTTGTTTACAAAAATCAAATCATCCACAGAATGATTTACTGTGAGACTGGCTACAACTCCATGCACAATCAATCATACAACTGTGGGTATAATGCAATAGGTCAAAAATGAAAAGAGCAATCAAAGGGTACACTGTGGGGACCTCATAAAGGTTCTCTTGACTTCAGGTCTAGTGTGTCCATTTATCATCTAGATATTGAACATGAAAAACCTAAAAGGGGTAAAATCAAGGAGTATTCAATGTGTGCAAATTCAGTTGCAAATTCATACATAGAGCCCACCCTTTTACTAAAAAAGTATGGTATACTTTTTTTGTATGGGGTATTTTATTTTTGTATGATGATGTCACTATTTCCTTTTTAAACATAAGAAAACAGCTGGGCACAGTGGCGCACATCTTTAATCCCAGCCTAGGGAGGGAGGTCAAGGCTAGGTATCACTTGAGTTCGTGGGTTCGAGACTACCCCAGGCAACATAGTGAGACCTAGTCTCAAAAAATAGCTGGGTGTGGTGGCGCATGCCTGTAATCTCAGCTACCTGGGAAGTTGAGGCCGGGGATTGCTTGAGTTTATGGGATTGGGACTACCCCGGGCAACATAGCAAGACCTAGTCATAAATAAAATAAAATTGAAAATAAATAAATAACAAATAAATACAACAAAAAACAAAAACATTGAGATGTTCACATTACTAATCTGTTAAGGAAGATGGTGTTAGGGTTACAATGTCTAGCCAAATGTACATAATTTTGTGGAGGGTGAGGATTTGGAGGAGGATCCTGGAGTTTTAGGATGCTCCAGAATACAACCTAACACCATTTTAACTCCTCTAAACAAGTGCATTAACCTGGCAAAAAGCATTAGCAGAGACAGTAGTAATGATAGGGAAAAACAAGGTCCCCAAATCCCTAAAAGACATAGGTAGAAAACAACACATTTATGCCATTGCTGTTTAAAATTTTTTCAATGACTTCTGCCCCTTTAGCTCCTAGCTTAGATTACAAACTTTGCAGCATTCTTTCAGGTCTGCCTTTTGCCTTTGACCTCATCTTCTGTACTGGCCATTTCTCTGTTTGTATACTTAGTTTATTCCATATCCCATATGTTGATCCCACTCATATTATGCTTGTCCCCTAACCTCAAATCTAAACTCTTCATCTTCAAGACTAGGCTCTCATGTCACTTTCTCAGAGAAACTTTCCCTAACAGGTCCAACTCTTAGATTTACATATCATACTACCCCTGTGTTAGCAGCAGTGACAGTTCTTAAACCATAATTTTTTTTTTTTTTTTTTTTGAGACTAGGTCTTGCTATTTTTGCCCGTGGAACCACAGGCTCTCGTTGCCCGGGGTACCACAGACTCAAGCAATCCCCAGCCTTAGCTTCCCAGGTAGCTGGGATGACAGGTGCGCTCCACCATGCCCAGCTATTTTTTTGGAACTAGGTCTCGCTACGGACCCCAGGCGGGACTCGAACTGCGATCCCTAGCCCCGGCCGCTTCATAGGCTGAAGCTTACAAGCACGAGCCACCGTGCCCGGCCTTAAACCATAATTCTTTATTTACATTTCTATCTCTTCTATCAAACCATGAGTTCCTTTTACAGTGTCTGCACATCAAAGTAGTTATGCTGAAATGAACAGGGCTGGTTAAGTGTCAAAAGGGAGTTAAGAGGATTTGGCAGGGAGTGTTGGGCTCCAGGCCCATAGGAATGCTATGCTATGCCAACTCCAGTTCTTCCCATTTTCAGAACTCACTCTAATTAGGTTTAGAGGGCAGTAGTCCAATCTGAAAAATAAAAATGTATTGATTGAATTATACTACCTGAATTTATAGGACATTTACTGCTAAAAGTCTGTATTATAATGACAAAATATTGTGGGAGAATCAGTTATGGAGGTAATTTTAAAGGTGTTAATAGGATTGAAGGTTATTTGGTAATGTAACTTTCCTGTAAGAAAATCTATTTTTAGTTGGGCGTGGTGGCGCATAATTGTAATCCCAGCTACTGGGAGGCTGTGGCTGGGGATCACTTGAGTACGCGGGATCGAGACAACCCTGAGCAATACAGCGAGACCTAGTCTCTAAAAAAAAAAAAAAAAAAAAAAAAATTAATATTTTTACTTGAATATTTATTCTGGCATGTAGTATGTGGCACGCAGAGTTGCAGAATCTTTTTTTTAAAAAATTATTTTATTGATTTGTCACATTTGTGCATTAATTGATCCCTTGATATATGGCCCTCCCTCCTTCCCCCTCCATATCTCCCCTCCAGTCACTCCAACTCCCATCTTTCTGTGATTTGTTGGTTGGCAAAGTTGATGTTTAGTTGTTCGTTGTTTGGTCCATCGGTCTCTTCTGATATCTGGTAAATATTCTTATCCTGGGTGAGGACCTGAGTTCCTGTGACATGTTGGTCCACGGTGCTTAATTTCTAAGAATAACTGGGAGGCAGGTAGCCCATCCCTGCTCATCTGGGACCTCTTGCAGGGCAGAGGTTGCTTTTTTGTGCCGTTTTCTACTGTGAAATTGACAGACCTGTGCACACAGTCTTTATTCTTCAGACCTGTGCACACAATCTTTATTCTCACAGTACTCATAGTTTAAGATTAGGGGTGGGTGGGTGTATGTAAACAAAGTCGCAGACAGTCTTTATTCTCACAGCGGTCATAGTTTAAGATTGGGGTGTGTGTGTGTGTGTGTGTGTGTGTGTGTAAATAAAGGCATCTAAGCAGGCAATTATGAAATAAAGAAGCATAATATTATCTGTATTATACAGGATGTTACTGGAGTACTGTGAAGGGGTGAAATGAAGATGTGTATTTGATTATTAGACTTGAATAGCAGTTCTGTGTAGAAGTTGAGAAAAGAGTTCACCTCTTACTTACTTGAATGACTTTGACCACATGCATCCCAAACAAAGGATTCCCAAAACTGAGACAATCACTTATATGTTACACAGAATGGAACACTTTCTCATTATAGATTATGTTCAGTACTGCAAAATAAGGTCTGAAATAATAAACTGGCTTAGGCCCAATAATTCTTCATTAAAGGAAAACGTGAGAGAATATTTACAGCAAGTCTCATTGTGGGAGAAAAAAGGGACAGATCACTACAGTTTCCTTGGAAGGAAAATTAGACAAAGCATGTAATTGATCAAAGAGGTCAAGTGATTAGGATACAGTTTGAATTTGTGGGTCAAGATAACACTGTGGTGGTCAAAAAGAAGCCCACAGAGCAAATTCCCAAGAATGAGACAAAAATATAGTAACAAGGCACAGTAGGTAACTATTTTAGTCTTTTTCTCCTCCTCCTCCTCCCCCCCTCCAGCTTGTACCATGTCTCTTATCTTTTTTTTTTCCTGCACTGCTAACAAAATGAATTGCACTTTATTAAGAGTTTTAGTGATAAACTCTACATACATATCTAATAAATTAACTAGATCTAGATTCCTAAAAGTTGATCAAAACATGCATCTTTGACAGAAAGGTGATCACTAAGAAATAATGCTTTGGGTAAGCTATTTATATGACTCAACTAGGCTTCTACTCACAAAATCTTCCCTAAAAGGTTGGTCTAAACATGCAATATACAAATCTATATCAAAGATGACACTGGTTAATACTGTCACCAAGGGGACATCACTATGTGCTTTTTATAAAGTGATTGAATGGCAAGAAAAGCAGTATCCATTCTGAGACAATCCAAAGTGTCATTTCATGTTTATGTGCTTTCTGTGTGACTGTGATTTCTTTAAGCAAGGTAATTAGAACGGAGAAATTACGGAAGATGTTAGAGGCTCCAAAACACAAAGTCTTCCACTTAAAAAAATACACAAACTGTACATTAGGCATGAGCTGTGAACAAAGGCAACAGATGTTTCCCTTCGTTAGAGAAAACTGAACAAGGGAAGGAAAATGTAGCTGGGAGATTCTCTAGAACATAGGCCCTACTTGGGGCTCTTCTTTTTTCTCTCTTCTGATTTCAACTCTCCTTTCCTATCATACTTCACTCTGCTGGCTGCATCCTTGCCTTTGTGAGACTAGATAGGTAGTGGTTTAACTCAAATTTTGAAAAAGCAATTTATTATATTACATTAGAATTTGTGTGATAATAAATCATCTCACTTTAGTAACACTTAACCTGTATGGCAATGGCAAATGATTCATGTTTGTATATATCACATAAAAAAACTTTGCTTTCTTTGGGCTAGAATTTTTAATCTTCACAATTATATAAATACATGTTTTCTAAACTGTACTAGCTTATTTGTATGCTAAACATAACATAACTTTGGACTACTGTAAGGTATTATCAAGGCTGGGATATACGGAATGATTTTCAACTGGGAAAAAATATACAGTGTAGTCAATTAAAATTTTAGTTAGGAAAAAAGAATCAAGTATCTAAAACTGAGTAGATAAAATTTTTAAAAACTCATTTGGATATTTAGATATGAATTTTTGCTTTTACAACCATGGTATCTATTTATTAGTACATTCATTGTGGGGTGAAGTCTTGAATGTACAAAAAATATCAACTGGCATAGTTATTATTAGTCTACTGGAATATACTGGTGGTAGAAATTAAATGGCAAGCAATGGACATTGTATTTTTATCAAGAGAAAATTTTCAGTAAATTGCTGAAGCATTATATGCTCTTAAAATATCTGGACCCAGTTACCTGGGAAGCTGAGGCTGGGGATCACTTGAGGCCACAGGTTCAAGACAACCCTGGGCAACAAAGCGAGACCTAACCTCTTAAAAAAAAATTGGAAAGAGATAAAATTTTGCATTAAAGCAATAGTAGACACATTTTTGCTGTTTAAGGAATAAAAAAGAATGATAACCTGAGTGTTCCTCAGGTTAAACAGTAACCAAGGGACTTAGCAATTCTATTTATTTCCCCCCAAAATAAAAACATGTTCAGACAAAAACGTGTACACAATATTTAGAGCAGCTTTATTCATAATGTCTAAAAAGTGGAAACAATTTAAATGTTTACTCTTGGGCAAATTGATAAATAAAATGTGGTCTTTCCATATGTGATTCTACTTGGCAATAAAATAAGATGGAACTTACTGATACATACTGCAACATGGATGAAACTTAAAAATATGCATAAATCAAAGAAGTCAGTCATAAGGGGTCACAGTCTTTGATTTTCTTGTAGAAAATGTCCAGAGTTGGAAAATTTAGAGAGACTGAAAGTAAATTAGTAGTTGCCTACGATAGAGGTGATCAGGGGAAAGAAGACTGATAGCTAATAGGTACAGAATTTGTTTCTGGGGTGAAGAGAAAGTTCTAAAATTGGAATAGTGGTTGTGTAACTCTGTGATGACATAAAAACCCACCAAACTGCACACTTTTAAAAAAGTGTACTGGATAGGGGGAGAATTCTTTAGTTCATAATAACTGAGATAACACATTTTTTTGTTATAAAATTATCATGAGTAAAATAGAATTTCCGATAATTAGTGGGCTAACCCCATATATTATCAGTCCATATGTACTGGGAAATATAATGGATTAGAATTATCTGTATTGAAACATTCTAGAAGGAAGGAATGGCACTATAATCCTATACTAGTGAACTGAAAACTGAAGAGAGCCAGCACTCATGTCTTCTGCCAATAGGCTATCCTGTGGTATATCTCAATTCCCCTGCTGAGAGAAATAAGAGGCTTCAAACTCTTACTGAAGTCCACAGAGTAATGTTTTCTCTAACGCAGAGACCAGTGCAAAGAAAATTATTTCTTTCCTGAGACTATTTCTATAAGGATGGAAAGTCTAAAAAGTCCTTCTAGTGTGTTTAGGAACTAAATAAAGAAATCAGGAGAAGGCAGTTTTTTTTTTTTTTTTTTTTTGGAGACTAGGTCTTGCTTTTTTTGCCTGTGGAACCGCAGGCTCTCGTTGCCTGGGGTACCACAGACTCAAGCAATCCCCAGCCTCAGCTTCCCAGGTAGCTGGGATGACAGGCGCGCGCCACCACGCCCAGCTATTTTTTGGAACTCGGTCTCGCTACGGGCCCCAGGCGGGACTCGAACCGCAATCCCTAGCCCCGGCCGCTTCATAGGCTGAAGCTTACAAGCACGAGCCACCGTGCCCGGCAGAAGGCAGTTTTAATAAGCTTAGAAAACTTACTTTTATCTCTCTTTAAAGTCAAATGAGACTGGAAAGGTGCTGAAGGAGATAATATGGGAAATAGCATTTTTCAGATTAAAAAAAATTCACGTCTACATCTTCATTAAAAATTATATGTAAATTCTATAAGAGCTGTCCAATTTTGTTTACTGGTTGCCTAGGTCAGATAATTGCTTTTATCTAATAGTTCATGTAATATTCAAATTGGTTATGTTAGTAAATTCACCCAAAATTTTACCTAATTTAGAAATAAGGTAAGAGCCCAGGCACGGTGGCTCGTGCCTGTAAGCTTCAGCCTATGAAGCGGCCGGGGCTAGGGATCACGGTTCGAGTCCCACCTGGGGCCCGTAGCGAGACCTAGTTCCAAAAAAATAGCTGGGCGTGGTGGTGCGCGCCTGTAATCCCAGCTACCTGGGAAGCTGAGGCTGGGGATTGCTTGGGTCTGTGGTACCCTGGGCAATGAGAGCCTGTGGTTCTATGGGCAAAAATAGCGAGACCTAGTCTCAAAAAAAAAAAAAAAAAAAGGTAAGAATACTGAAACACACCACATAATTAAAAGGAAAAAATGTTACTACCCCATAAAATTGGTAGTAGATTTTTCTGTTACTAGAACCTCTTTATAAAGTAAGAAAGAAATCACAAAGACTTAGGGAGAAAAAGAAACAAATGAAGAAGAGGGAAAGTGAAACAATACTTATTTGAAAATGAGCTACAAACATTAAAAACACTTGTTTTTCAATAAATGAATAAAGCAAAGTTACAGGACACAAAATCAATACATACACAAAAGTTCACAGCCATTTTATATACAAATAATGAACAAGAAAAACAAGAAATTAAGAAAATACTTCTATTTATTACTTTAAGGAGAATATCTTGTAATCAATCCAACAAATCAACCTATACAACAAGAACTACAGATGGTATTAAAGGATTTAGTAACAAGGAAACAAAAGATATCCTTATTCATTATAGAATATCAAATATATGTATCAAATTAATACATTCAAAATGACTACCTTGCCTAAAGTAATATACAATCCCCAACAAAATCCCAGCAATATTTTTCAAGAGAAAAAAAAAAAAAAAAAACAACTGAACAAAAACACTGAAATTTACATGAAACTACAAAAGGTCCTGAATAGCAAAAACAATTTTAAGAAGAAAGGAGAGATAGCCATGCTGCAGGGCACTGAGCCTTCAGTCACCCAGTCTGCTGTGATCCTTTCAAGGGTTCTGGGAACGTGAGGTGAGGGGGCCCCCACCGCCTGGTGGGGGGTGGCCAGCGTACCACAAGGTGGCTGGGGGAGGTGGGGTTAGCCCCGCCCACATACCCAGTTCAGCCATGCTGCTGGGAAGAGAGTCCCCCTCCCTTCCCCTCCAGGCTGGCAGGCTGGTTGGGGGGGGGGGTGGATGGCAGAGGATAGTGGGTGGTAGAGGTCATCCTCTCTGGTCTTCTCCAAATCCAGTCAACCCTCACCAGAAGCAACTAAATTAGCGATTCAACGGCAATTGCACACGAATACAGATGTGAAAAACAAAGAAGTACTCCGGAACAATGGACACGTAAGGTCCATGGACACAGGACTTTAGACTGATCATAGAGACAAACTACCTCAGAAATACAACCACTGAGATCTACAACGATGGGAATGGAATTTCCCGTTCAGAGATGCCTTCAGCATGATCAAAGGACCCTCCCCCTTTAGCGGGTGAGGAAAGCAGAGAGACAGAGGCCGGGGACCAACCAGACTAAGCATCCGCCAGGGCCTATCTCGATCAAAAAAATTGGTGCATAAACTTTGTCCGGGAGAAATGCTCCCAACGCCAGCAACCAGAACTACAAAATAAAGAAGGAGCAAAATATGACAGAAGATGGTTTGGAGCAGCAGACCAGAAAGGAGGAGGAAGCACTGAAAGAACACAATCGTGTGAACTGGTGGCCAGCAGCAAAAAGACACTTGGAAAACTAAGCACAGGCCACTGTGTCCCAGAAAACCATGTCTACCCTGGACAAAAGGACGTTGCTACAGGAAAGAAAAGGAAGAACCCAAGGGACTAAAAGTAAACAAATGGCAGTGAAAGAAGAGATGGAGAAACCAGGGGAGTGGGGTGGGGTGGGGTGGGGGGAGGAACACCCAAAAGGCAAATGTAAACAAAACTTATTCAATAAAAATATGTATTATTTAAAAAAAGAGAAACAGAAGTATCATGTTGCCTGACTTCAACTTTACCAGCAATATTAAACAGCAATATTAAAAACAGTATGAAACTATCACAAAACAGACTTGTGGATGGACAGAAAAGAACTGAAAGTTCAGAAATAAACCTATGCCTTCTCAGCACCTAATCTATAAAATGTCCATGATCAACCGGGTGTGGTGGCGCATGCCTGTAATCCCAGCTACCTGGGAAACTGAGGCAGGGGATTGCTTGAGTTTGTGGTACCACAGGCAACAGTAGCCTGCGGTTCCACGGGCAAAAATAGCGAGATCTAGTCTCCAAAAAAAAAAAAAAAGGTTTGTCTAATGGCAGTGGCCCCCACAGCAAAGTCCCAAGGGAGAAGACCTACCATCAGCTGATGGCTGTCCCTTCATGGATCTGTTCTTCCAAAACATACGGTGGAGTCATGCCCCCAAAGCCAAAGACCTGAAGCATGACTGAAGAAGCAACAAAATGTAGCACAAACTGCGGAGATGAGACCCACCAAGACCAAAGGTGCTCCAAAAGCAGTCCAGGAATGATAAACAGCACGTTCTACCAAGTTCCGGGAAATTGCACCCTCACCAAGGATGAGGAAACAGATCAAGAAAAAAATAAAAAAGGACTAAAGGGCTAAACATGGACAAACAACAAAAAGAAAGGAGGCAAAGTGACCAGGGGAGATGTGGTGTGGGGCGGTATTTCCATGGGGATTAGCAGTTATACAATCATATGTTGTAAAATATGCAAAAATAAAAATTAAAAAAAAATGTCCATGATCATAAAATAGGGAAAAGGCGGTCTCTTTAATAAATGGTGTTGGGAAAAATGGAAAGACATGTATATAAAAGAATGAAATTGGATTACTCTTTAACATCTCACACAAAAATAACTTCCAAATGGATCAAAGATTTAGCTACAAGACCTGCAATGATAAAATACAGTGGAAAATATGATACATCCACGGTGTCAACAATAAAGATATTTTTGGTGACTCAACCCTTATGGCAAGGGAATTAAAAACAAAACAATTGGAATTACCTCAAGTTAAAAAACTTTCCTATAGAAGAAAACTATAAGACAATTAACATCCTACTGAATGGAAAAAGTATTTAAATAATATATGATTAATAAGGGATTAGTACCCAAGATATTTAAAAAACTGATACAATTCAACAATTAAAAAACCCAACTAACAAATAGATGACAGGTATAAACAGACAATTCACTATATTGGGAAGACCAAAAGACACATGAAAAAAATGTTCATCATCACTCCTAATGAGATTCAGATCAAACTATAGTGAGAGAGAACCTTACACCAATGAGAATGCTACATGACAAAAAGACTCCCAACAACAAGTGCTAGAGAGGACATAGAGAAAATGAAATCCTACTATACAACTGGTGAGAATGTGAAGAGGAAAACAATGTGAATTTAGCTAAAAAAAAACAAAACCAAAAACAGAAATGCCATATGATGCAACATTCCTACTCTTGGGCATAATACATAGAATAAAAAATCACCAACAAAACTCATATATTCCACAATATTCACCGCAGGTTTTTTTTTACAACAGCTAGGACATTGGAAGCAGCCTACCTATCCTTACACAGACAAATAGATCAAAAAGATACACAAACCATGGATATTACATAACTACAGAAAAGATGAAATGCAACCATTTTCAACAAAATGGAGAGAATGTGAAAAATGGTATGCAGCAAGGTAAGTTACAACAATAAAAACAAATATTAAAAATTCATATAACTGATTATTCAACAGCATAAAACATTTTCAAATATTATTGGATATCAACCAACATCCTGAGATCTCTGGAGGAAGGAAAGGGAGAGGGATAAGGGGACACAAGGGATGGTGGAGGGGAGAAAAGCAGAATACCTAAGTATACCTGCTGTTACTTTGGATTGGGAACTGAATAAGCTAAGAAAGCACTCAAATTCTATTCTCTACATACCTGGCTTAGATTAATGATGATTATTCTTAATAATACAAAAATTACAAAGCAGCCTTCCTGAAAGAAATTAGCTTTCTTTTTTCCATTAAAAAGGATTCCTACTACTAGAACAGTATTTTTTTTCTGAGTCTATAAAGTAAGATTATTTCTACCTTTAAATTCCTGTCTGATATATTTTTCTCTCTCATCTAACTACCCACATGCCTATCTCATAAAGATACACAATAATTTGTATATGTCATATTTTATATCATACATATCATGAGGAGCAAATACGAATACAAATGTCTGATTTCAGTAACTTCAGGAATCGTGGTACCATTTGTTTAAATGGAAAATCTGGAGGGTAGGGGCAGGCTTTGAAGAGGTATAGAAACCAAGAGTTGTATTTTGAACATACTAAATTTGAGGTAACAAGTAATTAACACCGATTAGATGCTGCTAGTTAGAACCAGGAAGAGGCAGTAGGCCTTGACTGGCAGAGAACCCCTACCCTATCTCTCCACTACTAGGTCAACTAAAACCTTTCCTGGGGTTGAGGGGCTACAGGAAGCAATCACATGGCAAGAATAAAGACATACAAAGACAGAATGAAGGGGAGAGATGTGGAAAGATGAGGTAAAATAGTTCTAACTAAACAATACTGGCAGCAGAATGTGGCCATGTACAAAGCTAGATGTATCCCTTAACTTCTCAGCTACATGAACCAACAAATTATATTTTTAAGACAGTCTGAGTTGAGTTTTTATTCTCTGCAAATTAAAAGAATCCTAACCAACCCACAGATCTAGAATAGATTATAAGGTAAATAAAATTTTGGTTTTTGGCAGGAAAAATGCTCAGTATGCCAAATTCTATAGCCATCTTATCCTTTAAAAAAGTGTATATTCTTGTATCTTACTGATGCCAAATTTGGCTTCTATTCAAGCCTTTCCTTAGGCCTGTGTGGAAACAAACTCTGAGGATTAGGTTAACATTAGCTTACTGCTACACTGGCTTTTCAGTGTGCAAATACCTATCCAGCATTTTGGGAAGCCTGAAATATCGGCACCATGCTGACTCAAAAACCAAAGCCACATAAATCTTTGCCTACATTTCCTGTTGACTTACACTTACTTTAATAAAAGCCATGTAAATTGTTCAGTTACATATTCTGATTTAAAAATGTTCCATGAATTGACATGATCAGAGATGCTACTTTAGAAGACATCATCTAATTGAAGGTAAGCATCTCTAAATCTTAACATGAAAATCGGGTGGTTAAAGCACAAAGAAATTAAGATGTTTAGTTATTAGCAGAACTGAGTTTTCATGACACTTTAATAAAAATGTAATGTTAAAGGAACACTGGTAAATGGGTGACATGTTAGAGAACAGCATGTTAGGGTTCCAAGTGATCTTGGTAATTTGGTGTTTCAAAACGAGCAATTAGATATATTTCTAATGGTTTGTATTTTTGAAAGAAATGCTACATATGCTTCTATTTTAGATATGAGAAAGCCTGAATAAAAAGTAGATATAACACATTCAAGGTTAAAAATCAAAGACTGCAGTAGAGAAATAATAGGCTTCTTTGGACATTTTACATTAGCAGGGGAAAATTTTCCCTAACTTAAACCACATGAAATCCTCCCATAAATGTATAGTTGTATTCCTGACTTTACATCAGTTATGAGAAGTTGGTCTTTTAAAGGGCTTAAGAGGTAATTCTACCTCTAAGATTATACATGCAAGTCACACACTGACGAATGGAAGAAAAAGACTTCTGAAGGATGGTTTCTCTAATTAATATTTTTACATCAAAAGTGACAGCTGTTAGGAAGAAAATAGTATAACAAGCAAATATTTCAGATTCATCCAAAATATGTCAAAGATGAGATTCTAAAGTCAGAAAGCAGAAGAGAATTTAGGAATAACGGAGTAGTACTAATAACAGAGGCTGTGCTGAAGTGATAAATTTCATGGCAATATGTCAAAAGAGGCCTTGAGGGCCACCAGAAAATGAGAGGTCACTGAAATGCATTTATCAAAGAGCTAATTAACAGGACTAAGATCTCTTTTCTTCTCTTTTGCAGGGCTCACCAATTTGTTTATTAATAATACAAATTAGTAAATTAATAAATTGTCAACTGTAGTTGACAATGCACCTTTCATAAACATTAATATTACAAGGATTCTCTAAACTAGGCATTTTAAACATTTATATATAACTTGTAATATTGCCAAGTATTTAATTTGACTATATGGCAAATTTCATATATCACATTAAGTACAATAAATATTGAATAATGTATTAAACATTAATGTATTTAAGTACCCTGTCCAGAATTATTTGTCTAAAGACAGGATTGGTACTAAACTGTCACCCTTTTACTCCAAATTCAATACTCTTTCCATCATGCCAGGAAACCTTTCCTGGACAATTGATCTTTATGCTACATAGGGTTCTTTTAGTCTCTAGGTATTGCTCAGACTAAAATAAAATTAGTAAGGGTATACTGAAGACCATTACTATAGATCCATCTATTTCCTGTGAACCAAGGGGGATAGTTATTTACATGATCAGGGGGTTGGAGTTTGACTACATTTTTTCTAATAGGGTTTCCAACTCAGTTTGAATATGAGAGGAGGGAGAGAGGAGGGAAGAAGTAGGATAGGGACAGAATCAGAGGCTTAGAGCTGGAAGTTATCACAAACATAACTTAGTCCAACTCCTTAAAATGAAATAACTCCTCAGGACCCACTGAGGTAAAAGGCAGGACCACTTCCTGCGCTCTCCTGTGAGCAAGGATAACTGTAGCTCTAATGTACTTCCAGTGAGGTGAAGGCATTCTCACACTTTCTCAAGACTGGTTTGTTGTTCCCCACCTCTGCCATAAATGACATTAGGCATGTCAAATTCTATCTGAGAAAAACAAAGTAGTTCTTTAGTACCAAAGATGAGACCATCTCCTTTCTTTCAAATCAAACCATCCAGTATTCTATAATGTCTATTATGCTTGTGCTAAAGTGTATGACTATCTAGAGAGAAATAATATGCAACACTGCAATCAATAAATCTGTGCCTGACAAGGTAATTTGGTCGTTAAATAACAATATTATGACAAAATAATTTAGTTTCTAAATAAGTGGTTTTCAAAATCTTTACATTTCCCTGGTCCTCAACATGAGAGTCTGATATAAACTATGGATCCAGTTCCTAAAAGATGTACACATTTTCACATATATTCAAAAGATTATTGGACCTCCTAAAATCCATCTACGGACCATGAATTAAAAAATTCTATTCTGGGATATTCTCTGAGCACCACCACACAAAAATCTGAATAACAAAAGCTGAGAGAAATATTAGCAATCCTTTTCCTTTGGTGTAAAATAAACAAAAAAACCAAAAATGTCATTCCATGTCAAGGCAAGAAATTGCTTTCCCAGTATCATTTGAATGTCCTTTACAAATGCCTATTTTCCCATATCTAATTGTTTTGTGTGTTATTCCATGAAATTATATTGTTTGCAATCTGAATTTCTGGAATGACTTTTTCATTCAGACATACACACACAACGCAAAGATGAACTTCATTAAAATAGAAGAAAAACAGCTTGGCTAATGAATTTTTCTATTTCAATTTTATTATATAAATTAGAATGCTGTTTTGAAAGCTCAGCTGCTTCAGGGAGTTAGGTCATTATAATGAGTTGATAACACTAAAGCATAAGCTCTTCTCTATTTAAAAAATAATCTTTTGCAATTTAATTTCTTGATGAAAAACTGAAAGGCTGAAATATAACAGTAAAGGAATCTCTGTGGGAGTGGGAAACTGTAGACCACACTGAAGTTTCATAAATCATTTTCTCAAGCTCTGAGTGAATTAGCACTTAGTAAACATTATTCGATTATTTAAAACTTTTTTTTTGTTTGTTTGTTTTTAAGAGACTATGTCTCACTATGTTGCTCAGCGTTGTCTTGAACCCACAGACTGAAATGATTCCTAGCCTCAGCCTCTCCGGTACCTGGGATTATAGGCACACATAACCACACCCAGCTATTTTTTGAGACTAGGTCTTGCTATGTTGCCCTGGGTTGTCTTGAACCTGCGGACTCAAGTGATCCCTAGCCTCAGGCTCCTGGGTAGCTGGGATTAGAGGCTAGTACCACTGCGCCCAGCTGGTTATGTAAAACTGCTTTTAAAATTGGTATCTTTTTACATATTTTCAATAAAATGAATGGAGCAGTTAGATTTCATTCAACAAATGAAAGCAGATAAAATGAAACAGAAAATTAGAAAAAGCAAAGAAAATAAAACAATTTTCTTTTTTTTTTGAGACTAGGTCTCGCTATGTTGCCCGGGGTAATCCCAATCCTGCAGACTCAAGCAATCCTCAGCCTCAGTCTCCCAGGTAGCTGGGATTACAGGCTCCTGCCATTGTGCTCAGCTGCTTTATTCAAGACCAGGTCTCGCTATGTTGTCCGGGATAGTCTTGAACCCACAAACTCAAGCAATCCCGGGCTTTTGCCTCCCAGTGCTTAGATCACAGGCGCATGCCATCACGCCCAGCTTCATTTAATTTTTTAACCTGTAAGAAAATACTGTTACAATTCAATTTTACACTCTGCTATAACATTAAGTGTGGAAAAGCTGAATGGCAGAAATATGACTCAAAGGCTGGAAAAAGGATTTGGATCCCTTGTTATGAGCATTTTAAATGTATTAGAAATAGAAATTATTAACAAACAGGCATGAAATTCTGGAGAAGGATAAAAATAATTATTTACAGCATAGACAAACTTTTTAAAACTATAAATCCCATTTATTTCCTTAAACACAACACAACCAAAACCATACTATGAGGGAGAATAACTCAAGCTTAATGGGACCTAATGCTAGTAAGACAGGCTCTGCCTTAAGAAAAATGCACAGAGAATAGTCTGTGAGATAGGGGTAAACATTTACACTATGATAGACTATAAGACTCCTAAAGAAATGTGATTCTTCCATGAAGCACATCTTTCAAGAAAAAACAGTTGCACTTTTTGGAAGGAGCTAGGGGAACAAAAGAATGACTAGCTGGATAAGATAAAAGCAAAGGACTCAGGCTTAAAATGAAAGATTGACTGTTTCTCATGTGGAAAGAACTGATTAAATACATTTGAAATCTACAACGATGAAGCTGTTATAAAAAAATATGCCTGCATCAAGACATATTTTCTGAGTGCTGAAATAAAACCTGATATCAGCATAGCTGCATGTATAATTATATATGATACATCTCTCTTCGGTAAAGTCATGTTAATGAAGCAGGACATATTTAAAGGATGAGTGAGAGCATATACATACCACAGGCTGCTTTGTGATATCGACCAAGTCTTTAAGATTATAATACTGGTGTTTCTCAAAAGCTGAAAACAGTATGTCTAAAACGTGTTGCTTATCAGCTCGAGCTCGTTTTCCATCTTCTTTCTTTTTCTTTTCATATTCAATCTATGTGCAAAAAACAAAAACATAAAGGTATTAATTCAGCATACTAACTGAAACCTAGGCATTCTCTTTTAGGCATTCGAGTAACCATCAGATTTTAAGTAGCAAGGCAGCAGGTTAAAGAGCAATAGTTCAGAACCTGGGATTCCCACTGCTCCTAGGCCTCCTTAGACATGGGAGGTGCTCAGAAGGTACTAATGTCAACCTGCAAACCATTTTTATTGTTTCCTAAACCTTTAAGTAGTATGTCCATTTCGTCCCCACTTGTGGGCTTTCTCTGAAAACACCTCATCAATTCATTAGCTTGTACTGATTGATCAGAAAGTCTAACCTGCAATTCTTTGATTTTTGATTACCCAATAAATCACTTATCTAATAGATGCATTCTGGAAATTAAACTTAGGCTTTAAATTTGAGGTTCCCAGGGCAGGTAGGAGGTCACTGGGCAGGTGACAGAACAGGCTCTCCAGAAAGTGAAGTTTGGAAAGTATTTATACAAAGGAAAGAACACAGAGTGCCAGGAGGCCTTTTCTCATCTCCACTCTATGAGATCTTGAACATGTTTCTTCTATAAAATGAAGCAAGCAGTGACACTAAAAGAATGTATAAACTCCCAATGTTATCATACAGCAATAACTAAAAATATACCTTTTTACTGAAAAAATGCAAGCTATATGAATTAATTTTAGCTGGTTAAACTTTTAATTTTTTAAAAAAGGCTTAATTTTACTAAAGCACCAGAAATTTGTTAGAGAAGATAATTTTAAACTGAAGTAGCCCACCTGGTAAATAAAGCCTCAAAGGCTGAGTGAAAGGACCAGAAAACAATCTCTTGTACATCAACTAGAGTAACTACCTAGGGGTTATCTTTATTAACCCCTAATTAATGAGAAGCATTTTAAAACTTGCAAATAAATTATTGCATAAATTCTACTTGCATATAGTTAAGCCTGCTTTCCACATTTTAACAACAGAGATTGTTATTAGGAACCACACAAGGAAAAAGGACTAAATTTGCCTTATTTTTTTGGTATGTTTATCTTGGAAGTAGGACTCAAAATCTATTACCTTCTTTCAGAGATTGAGCATTCACTATGTAGCAATGAATAAACATGGGGCAAATGAAATAGTCTCTTTCAAAAGGTATCCCTTTCTTAGTGCTCATATGTTGAAATTCAAAGAGAGGGTCTTGAACATTTTAAAGGTAGTATTACCTGAGCTACCCAGGACAAGATCAAGTAAGGGCAAATGCAAAAGGATTTATTAGAGAGGCAGAGAGTGACTAAGAGAAATGAGACTAGAAATGAGAAATGAAAACCAGAGAAACTTATGACATAGGAGAAAAGTAAAGTCTTGCCAAGCTGGCACATTTTATAACAGCATTTAAGAACAAAGGTGTTTACCTCAATTTAGCGAGAAAGAAGGCTATAGTGATAGCAAAGGTCAGAAATGATGGACTTGAAGTTTCTTCAAGAATTTTATTTTTGTGGTGTTAAAAAAAGCCTAGAAATAAGAAAATATCTGTATGATGGAGAAAAGTCTCTCAGGCCGCAACAAGACCTAAAATCCCAAGCAGGAGGATCTTTGGATTAAAAAGAAGAATGGTATCACAGAATGCCTTGAGGAATTAATAATTTAAGTCTTGCTTTGCTGACCAAGGTCTGGAATAAATCACATGTTCCCTGCTTACAGCTGTACTTAGTTTGAATGTTGAAATTCCCTCCACTATTGCACTTGAATGAGTTTCTTCTGTACTGTGATACCCAGTCTAGGAAGGGATGAGGGGCTGCTAAAAGTATAAAAAAGTTTAAACCAGAGGATGAAAACATAATCCTTTCTTTTTCTTTCTTTCTTTTCTATTTCAGAGGAGAGGCATTAAGGAGTCATGCCATAAGTTTATTTACAAACAGAATGTTGAGTTCAAGAGTTTAACTTTTCAAAGAAATTGCACTTCTTAAAATGATCATATCTGTTTCACAGATGAACTGAAACATCCTTATTTCTTAAGCAGCAGGTGTCTTACTCTAAAGAAAGGTGCAGCAAATCCTGAACCAAAGTACACAGTCATCATAATTCGTAATCGCCACTTGTTTTCCACTGAAAAAGGCAATTCTTTCCTGGGCCCTTCTCATTAGTGGCTCCTCATAGAAGTTCTGAATCTCCATATGCTCCGTCGCAAGGCAGTGTAGATGGGAGCTTTGCAAAAGATGCTGGGGCCGAAGGAAGGAGAAATGGTGACAGCCCACACTGTCTTTTTTTTTTTTTTTTTTTTTTTTTTTTTTTCACGACCTTGCAGGTCTTTGTGCAATGACCGAAAGGGATGACAGGAAATGATGAAAATATAACCCTTTCTACGGTCAAGTGTGGGATAAGAAAAACTTAATTTGGGCTCTAAAAAGGGAAATAGAACCAGACTAAGGCAGAGTAGGGAAAGTCTACTTCCTTCCCACGGGTTTCAGTGGGATGTGGGATTTCTTTTAGCCAAAGATAACTGGTCCTCAAGAAAAACAACACAAAGCAAGTGGCTACCTAGCAACAGAGCAGTGTTAGATTCTTGTATTTTCTGTACTGACCTACAGTTGCAAGATAGTTTGGTCTGCCTGTGCACCCCTTTCACCCCACCCCCTTTTCCTGGCTTTAAGATGTTCTGAAAGAAACAGAAAAAGTTAATTTCAGAAGATAAGAAAGAGAAGTTATGATATATTCAGCTTCCACCCTCAGCAGTTTCTTCCTTCTGTGAAGTGACAGAAAAAGCTAGGAAGATTAACAGGAAAAAATAATAGCAATAAAGAAACCTTGTGGCAAAGTAAGATGTTCCATTTCAGAGAAGGGATATATTATACCTGGGAGTGGAAAGAAAAAATTTCAACCAAGTATTTATTACCAAGTTGTCCCAATCCTACATCTATGTGTCCAACTCACAAGGGTCTGACACAAAGGTAAGTATTTAATAAGTTATAAAGGATAAGATTAAGCATCATATAAGTTGTGATTGGTATTGTTAACAAGTAGAAAAGTATCATATTCATCAAAGATCTATTTTTTTAAAGCTCTTAGTGTATACATTTGACATTGATGCTTTTCTACCTAAAGGGAAACAGATCAGAAATCTTTATTTTTGTGAAAAATTATGTGAGAAGAAATGATCTTTTTGTCTCAACAGTGTTTAACCAATGGCTTCCAATTTGGGGTGGTGCAGTACAGCTTTACTTTTGACAAGTGAAATAAAAAAAATACAAGTGTAATCTGAAAACTGAGATATAAAACGGAATGTCTCATTAATGCTGTCAGGGTCTACACTATAGATAATGTGTACAGATTGCTTTAAAACAAATTTTTCTGTAGTACAGAATCAGTTAAATGATGGACTCATTTTCCAAATTCTGCTCAGTGCTGTATCAGGTAGTTCTAATGTGTATGTAATTTATAAAAAAGGAATTTAAATGATTTACTTGGTCAGCTAATCTTGTATTCAGGACAAAGCTAAGGGCCTTGTCACTTTTTAATACTAAATAGCATAGAAATGCTAAGCCTTTTATTGTATTTACATCCTGTTCCATGATTTTTTTTTTTTTTTTGGAAACCAGGTCTCGCTATGTGGCCCAGGGCTGTCTTGAACCCATGGGTTCAAGTGATTTCTAGCCTCAGCCTCCCAGTGGCTTGGATTATACGTGTGCACCACTGCACTCGGCTTTGTTCCATAAAAATTATCCTACAAATAATCTTACAAATAAACCATGAATGATGTGAAATAGTCCATTTAAGAGAGATGACAGTTTTGGGATGTTATTTTATTTCCTTCTCTTTATAAGTTTTTATCCCTTTGGATATTTTGCTTTGTAGTGGCATTGTAAGGAAATGATACAAAGTAGTCAGCTATCACCTTTTCAGCAACCACCACAAAAATATTAATAGGACAGTTACTGGATAGAATGACTTTTGCATTATGTGAATTTTAATACCAATCATATCTGTCCCAAATGACCATAGATCACTGTGAAACCAAATACATAAATAAAAGTCAATTCAGAAAGAACTTCAAGTTGTTTCCAGTAACAAATATTTACAACCCCCCCAAAATATACATCACATACAATTAACTTTACTTTCATTGTAGAAAACAAATTATTGATGACTAGAATGCAATAAAGTGTTGAAAATCCACTGTGGATGTGGTACAGCTATGTTCAGTCATCTAATGAAATTTTAATCATTGACTACAATTATAAATGCCACCTACTGCCAATTAAAATATTGTAATACAGATGTCTGTAAATTTCTAGATTGCTGTTTGCTGAAACACTTTGATTGCTTTGTCAAGGCAGTCTTTTGTGGAGGCTTTTATTTTAACGTTTAAAATGAGCGAGACAGCCCTGAATATCATGGTTTGCATTTTAAATCCTCAAGAAAGATTCTCCTCACCCCTAATATTTCTGCTTAGAATTTCTTTCTTTCTTTCTTTCTTTTTTTTTTTTTTTTTTTTTTTTTTTTTTTTTTTTTTTTTTTTTTTTTTTTTTTTTTTTTTTTTTTTTTTTTGAGGATAGGTCTCACTATGTTGCCCGGGGAACTGACTGCAGATTCTCGTTGCCTGGGGTACCCTGGACTCAAGCAATCCCCAGCCTCAGCCTCCCAGATAACTGGGATTACAGGTGCACACCACCACGCCTAACTATTTCTTGAGACTAGGTCTCATTATGTTGCCCTGGGTGGGTCTCAAACCCATGGACTCAAGTGGTTCCCAGTCTCAGCCTTCCATCCTAGGCGTGGGATTAAAGCGTGCTACCACAGCCAGCTTTGCTTAGAATTTCTGTCCTTATTTCTAGGAAAAGAATTAATTCTTTGGAGTCATTAGTCTTTGATATGCAAATTCAAAAGGACAGACTATGTAGAATATTATATACTATAGGCAAATATTGTAGAAAATAATTTATAATATAACTGCAGGCATCCATTTCAATGAGCAAAATTGCACATTTATACAATTTAGCTAAAAAACACAAACCAAAAAAATTCAGGAACTGCAGTTCTGAAAACTAATATGGTTGCCACACAGAAGAGATCAGAGTATGTATGCATAAAACAAATTTACTTTGTAGTTCCTTGGGGTCTACCTTAAGATTTCATGAAATAATTCTATTCCTTTCCATTAGTAATTCTGAGTTGTATTCTTGCCAAGGGAAAAAAGGAGAGAAAAATTTTTTAAGCAGGAAGGGGTAAGAGAAATGGGGGTGAGAGGATAATAACAAAGACAAGAAGTATCAATTCTCTTTAAAAGCTTAGGTTTGGTGGAAAGGGACTTCCTAGTCTCTGTCCAAATATCAGCTTTTTCCTCTATCCTCAATAAGACACACAAAACAGTGCTATAAAAATCTCCTGTCTCTTTGGACCAGATCTACTATAAGCTAAAATTACCTAGGGAACTTAAACAATTTGAGATAATTTGTCTCCACATTATAGTACTTAAATCAATCTCTGAAATATTTTTCTTTTCTAAAAGCTTTTAGAAAATGATTCTAGTGTACAGTCCCCATTGAGAACCACAACAAAAGACATGATTCCTTGTGAGAGAAAGGATTCCTTATGAAAAAGGTCAAAAGACTATTGACTTCATTTAAGAAAGCTGCAAAATTTATAGAACATCATCACTTGTAATCAGAGATAAAGAGAATTGGGAGAAATCTTTCCCATCAGCTCATTTTACATAGTGATCACATATTTTTACCAGCAAAATATTTAAAGGATGGAACTATATGAATATCTATTTGTAAACTTCAAAAATGTACTACACTGTATTAATATGTATAGATATTATAAAGCAAACACAAAATTTAAATGAATGAAAACAAAACATTTTAAGAGTTTCAAGTTTTAATCTCATTTAGCAAAATTGCAAATTACTTTGAATTTTTGCACTCAAAACAGGGTTTGTTTTCATGTTTTAAACGTTCAGTTTTTACATGAATTGCAAACTGTGACAATTCTGTTCTAGCAATAACTAGTTTAGCTTAAGGTGCAATACACAAAAGTCTAGGGTCACAGTCACTTATTTTTGACAAGTCTTTGGCTCTCAACCTTTGCAGTGGTGGCATCAGGCTGACCTGCAACTATATCCCCAAATTCCCTGGCCAGCTAGTTTTCCACTGGGGTTCTGCCAATGGGAGAATGAAAGTAGAAGCGTTTTTCATTTTTGTGCTTGTGGGAGCAAAGCCAGTAGCAGCAGCAACTTCCTGATGGTAACAAACTCCCTTCTCCTGTTTTGCAACTCCAGCCCTTTCATTTTGTACTTACACACCATTGATAACCAATTCCCTACATCAAATTCCTTTCTGCTTGAAAAATCTACAGTTGTTTTGTTTCCATGATAGACACAAACTGAATCATTATTAAAGATGGATGACAAGCCCATTAATTATTTCCTTTTTGGAAGGACTAAGTTCTTGTTAGATTGAATTATATCATCCTTCTATCTCATAAAGTGTCTAACAGATAATTTCAGAAGCAAAGAAGTATTGATTTTTCTACTTTTATGTTAATGTATGTTTGCCTTATTAGCATTAACTTATATCTAGATTCTTCACAGAATCTTTTTAAGCCATTTGTTAATGCAAAATTGAGTTTTTAGTTAATAGACACCATAATCTGTAAACTCTATAGCATTAAACCTAAAAAGTTGAAAGCAAATGAAAACAGGAGGTGCTGAAAGCATCATTCCCAACCCCTCTATGTTCTAAAATTTTTATGCTTATGCTGAAAAATGACTGACTAGTACAGGGACTACATATGTATATGAGGGTGAACTGTCACAGTAAATATTTCTTTCTTTTTTGAGATTAGGTCTTGCTATTTTTGCCCATGGAACTGCAGGCTCATTTTGCCTGGGGTACCACAACCCAAGCAATCCCCAGCCTCAGCTTCCCAGGTAGCTGGGATTACAGGTGTGTGCCACCACGCCCAGCTATTTTTTTTTTGGGGGGGGGGGGGAACTAGGTCTCACAATGTTGCCCCAGGTGGGTCTTGAATTGTGATCCTCAGTCCCACCTACACTCCATAGGCTGACGCTTACAGGCATGCACCACCGTGCCCAGCTTCAGTAAATATTTCTAAAGAGTAATTTTTCTTTTAGTGGGAGAAATAAAATAAATATAAGTTCCAATATATTACCCCTTGAATCAATGGGCCTCCTGAAAATCCTAGTTTGCCAACCTATTATTTCCCAAAGTTTCTTTTTACTACTTTAAAGGCTAGAGGAAGGGAAATTTGATGTTCAAATACTTGCAAAATGCAAGATTAAACACATTCCTAAAGGTTCCCAACTTTATTATTTTTTTTTTTTTCTAAAGGTCCCCAACTTTAATAGAAATGTAATGAATATCGAAGGCAAGGAAAGACCACTAAGAACCGACTGGTTCTATAGTATGAAAGGGAGAAATTTTAGGGCCAGACTAAGATTTCAAGGAAGGGATATTCTAATATATATACACATATATATATATATATACATATATATGTATATATGTATATATATGTATATATGTATATATATGTATATATATATATATATATGGGTTTTTTTTGTTGTTTTTTTTTTGAGACTAGGTCTTGCTATGTTGCTCGGGGAACTGCAGACTCACATTGTCTGGGGTACCACGGACTCAAGAGATCCCCAGTCTCAGCCTTCCATGTAGCTGGGATTATAGGCATGCGCCACCATGCCTAGCTATTTTTTGGACTAGGTCTCCCTATATTGCCCTGGGTGGGTCTCAAACCTGCGGACTTAAGAAATCCCTAGTCTCAGCCTTCCTTCCTAGCCTAAGATAGTGCTAATCATATATTTTCTTTGTTGGCCCAATAAATGTTTTCTGAAAGGCAAGTGGTAGGTAATATATCCCATAGAGTTTGTGAACTAAACAAATACACTGGAATTTACTGCTTAAAGTAGATACACATACAAAGTAGCAGTGTAAATACTTAAAAATGACATCTATACACAAATTCATCTATGGCCATAGATTTAGACACTCTATGTGCCATAGATGGGTAAAAAAGTTTCTGGGACTAAAAACAAGCAGGTTTCTTTCTGATCAAATATAGAATAGTTTCACAAATACATAAGCCATAAACAGATAACATTATCTATGTATGTAACATATATAATGCATATAACATATAACATAGATAATATGTATAGTACAAATAAGATATACTTCAATAAAAGGTTAAACTATGCAAAATGATTTTTTTTAATACCCAGCCTCCCCACCCATGCCCTGAAAAATGATCTTAAATAGGAAAAATTAATATTGTTCCATGATGTTTTTAAATGTCTGCAACACATCTATAAACTTTTAGTTCTACAGGTATAGAAAATGATTTAAAATTTTTTTTAATTTACAATTTAAAACATCATAAACACTGAAAACTAAAGTTTCATTTCTTTGAAAAACTTTTGAAGAATAATTTGGATAATGGTTACTCTCTTCTCACTGCTCAACTGCTCAACTAGTGAACATTTTTTCTGTGCTTTACAAACTGTCCAATTTCTTAGTAAGAATGGATAGTTTAAGCACCGACAGCTGTGTGTGGTTTAAAACTGAAGAGTCCATGATCCAGAAAAGAATAAAGACATAACAGAATAAAGATACAGACTTACATTGTATTGATGATTAGCAACAGGCTTGTAATTGGTTGTCACAACTTTGTCCAGTTGTTGTGATAACCTTACAGGCTTTGAAGATTCTTCTATTTGCAATCTGAAAAAAAGAAGGCATTATTAAGAAATTTACTTGCTTAGTAGAGTGAATCTGAGTTATTCCTTTGCTTTTTTTGGAGACTAGGTCTCGCTATTTTTGCCTGTGGAATTGCAGGCTCACATTGCCCGAGATACCACAGACTCAAGCAATCCTCAGCCTCAGCTTCCCAGGTAGCTGGGATTACAGGCACGCGCCACCATGCCCGGAGGGACTCGAACTGCAATGCCTGGCCCCGGCAGTGGCTTCTACCTAGGCTGTCACTTACAGGCATGCACCACTATGCCCGGCCTTCTTTTACTTCTTATTTAAGAAACAAAACTTAAATAAGAAAAACTAACTCCAGCAAGTATACCAGTCTTAATATTTCAAAACACACTGAATATGAAAGACTATAATGTAGAAACCAAGTAAGTCAAACATACCAACATTACAATTCTATAATTTCCTTCTAATCTTATACTGCATGTAAAACACTAACTGCTGAAAGAAGATGTTAATTAGCTTTAAATTTTTGGAAAAATGTCTTAATTCATATGGTCTAAATCTGGTTGACTTATTAATTCAAAACTCTTGATTCCTTTTGAGCAAAGACCAATGTAATAAACTGATCATACACTGGCACTCATGGTCTACATTTGATCTTAGCCAAAAGGACAAGAAGCGATGGCACTCATGGTCTAATGCCTGTTTCTCTTTAGCTTTATAGATCAGATAGCAGCTGTACCATGATGCCGCTTTCAGGAGTTTCTGGATGGCAATCAGTAATTACTAGGTACCTATCTGGGCTAGAGGTTGGGAACAAAGCTGTAAACACTTGCTCAAGTGAAGGGCAAACGTTAAACGAATGCTTATCTTTAACTACTAAAATGCTGTATCAAAAAAGGGACCAGGAAGTGGGGTTGGTATTATGACAACTGACTATACGACAACTGCTATGAAGTAAACATAAATGTAAATGTAAGGTGTGCATTTGAGGATTAGTGCAGAACCGTCTCTCCTTAAAAGAATTGTGAAAGGTTGGTGGAAACGATTCTTCCAAGCTGAGATGTCTCGAAGTTACTGAGATAAGCCTTTAGAGAGAAAGGTGACTGAGGACCAATATAAGAAAGTATTAGACTTAAGAAAAATATAACTGATAACTATTTCTGAATACACCACTTGTATTCTAACCTTAACTCTATACCCAAATTCAATCAGTTTTCAGGGGGCTGGTTTCACTAAATGATAATCTGTTGTGCTACCACCAAATTATTTTCCCTGTTTCAATCATCTCCAACCACAATTTGATTTATGAAACATTCAAGGAGGAAGGTGTGCAATAACTCCTTTCTTCTACGTTGAATGCTTGTTCTTATTACTTCACAGTTTGAAAATTCCCCGGGGTTTCAATATATTTAGGTAAATGCTTCTTTATATATGGGAGTTTATTCTTATCATAGTCTTATACTTGTCTTTACTTGAAGCCACTGCATCCTGATTCAGATTCATGTGGCAAACTTTCAGTACTAATGCAATAGTTCTAAAAGTCAATTTCAGCATTCATAGTGTCATGCCATTTTTATCCTCAAAGTATTTAATCTTCTAAATATAAAAAAGAAAACACTAAATTAACTTTTTAAAGATAAAGAGCTTGCACAAAAATGTAACCTTATTACACATTTAAAACGTCAACTCCACAGGTTTTGTTTTAATTAAAAGAGGATATCTTGTGATTCAAAATTCAAAAGGTTAATCTATGAACTGAAAATACAACACATTTTTATAGAACTAAATCTTAAAATACTTTAATTGACTTTGAATAGTTTAAACTAATTTAGCAGGGTTCTTTACTTAACACTAAATAATTCATTTAACATTAGCTCATCAACAGTCAGAACAATCTGCAATTCAATCTCACCACTGAACAATGCACTAAATGAAACATTACTGACCGACCTCAACAAGCCTTCTAAGTCAAAATGAGGATTTGTATAAAAGCATGTAATCTGAAGATGTGTGGTTTGAGGCAGAAGAGCAACCTATATGCAGCACTTTTAGGCTAGACTGGGAGTAAGTTAAAAGCGTCACTCTCCTGATCATTTTTAAAAACAGGTCTTATGTTTCCAAGGAAAAGTCAATATATGGTGCTATTTTCAAGAAACAGTAATAATAAAATAATACTCTGTGATCACTGAGATGCAGATCTTATTTTATTGTGTTCTTAAAATTTGTGATTGTGGAACAATTCCTACCCTCACTTTAGGACAATTTAGAATATACTTCATTCTCAGAAGGATAGGACTCACTGAATTACTAGTCATTCTAGAATTATTAAAGATTCAATATTCTTTATTTCTTCCCATCAAAGAAAAAACTCAAAGGGTACATGACATAAAAGCTGCAAACTAATAAAATGACAAAATAAATTAGCTTGATACTCATTAATCTGCCTTCAATGAGGTCAATGAAGGGAGAAGGGAAAGAAGGGGGAGGATGTGGGAAAAGAGGAGAAAGGAGAGGAGGGGAGAGCACATTTTACAATACCAGAAAAATGATTCCTATCAGGTAAATGTCACATTCATTAGGCTATAATAATAGTCCAAAAGCATCCTTATCAGAATTATTTTAAAACCTTCATTGTTACCGTTTGTTAAGGTTTATGTACTATACTGGGAATACAATTATCAAATTGGTTAGTATATTTTTGAAATACAAAGTTCATGTTAAAAAAAAAGAACACACATCCTCCAAATATTTTAAAGCATGAACAATGTAAAATCTAACAACAATAACCAATTTTATTACTCTAAGCTGTTGATAGATTGGGCCGGGCACGATGACTCGTGCCTGTAAGCTTCAGCCTATGAAGCGGCTGGGGCTAGGGATTGTGGTTCGAGTTCTGCCTGGGGCCCTTAGTGAGACCTAGTTGCAAAAAAAAAAAATAGCTGGGCGTGGTGGTATGTGCCTGTAATCCCAGCTACCTGGGAAGCTGAGGCTGGGGATTGCTTGAGTCTGTGGTACCCCGGGCAACGAGAGCCTAGTCTCAAGAAAAAAAAAAAAAAAAAAAAAAAGCTATAAATTTTGTCAACAGATGCTTCATTTACATCATTGGTAAGTTCAATGCTTCCATCTAAAAGAACCCAGTATTTGTTAAACAAATGATGAATGAAACCTTTATTGAACAATTAGATCACAAAGGAAAAGGCAGAATCCTGTATTAACACATAACACAATAATGCTTGATTTTATACATGCAGACTATTTTCATGCCTAAGCAAAAAAGCCAAAGTAACACTGCCTTAGTAATCTGGTTACCAACAACTACAAAAAGCTTAGAACAACAAATGTGTCCATCAGCAATTGTTCAGGGAGAAGTCATTTTACAATATAAACATCATTCTTCCTTTGTGCCAGAGCTGCATTTGATTGTAATTTATGTCATTCTTAAAATGGTAGCTTTTACAAAAGAATGTGTATTTTCTTATGATTTCAATTTCACTTCTGAAACGAAGAAGGCAAAGTAATGAAGAAGGTAAACAGTGCCTCTCAGGGAAAGGAGGAGGCTGACATTTGCAAGGGTGAGAAAAAGAGAAAACTCATGGCGAGAAGCAGAACAGAGATGGAGCACTGAGATGCCTGTGAGCTAGGGCACATACACTTGGCCCAAAAGTTAGGTTAGAAAAAAGGAAGTTTCAGAAGAAGAACCAGGTTGGGAGCAGAGGAGACAGAAGGCTGGGGGAAAGGCCAGGTGAGGTAATAAGCAGGTGTATGCTGAACTGATGATTAATATGAAGAGGTTCTGATGATGCCTAGTTTCAAGATGGTGCATTATAGGAAGTTTCTTTATTCTGGGAATAAGACAAAGAGGAACTGTAATAGTACATTTTAATCTATTAGAATGTAAATTTAAGTGGCAATGATAATATTTTAGGCTTGTAACCAACAAGTAATCAAAGTATCATTCTATGGCAGAATTACTATCATTCTATGGCAGAGAATAAATATTACATTATTTGACAAATGTCTTAAAACTATTTTTGTAATCAAGTGATCTTACACATATTCCTAGGACTTAGACAGGCAAGCAATATATATGCCTTGAATAAGGGGGAAATATGTTAAACAGGGGGAAAAAAGGACAAGACAAAAGTTCCAGGCTGTATTTTATCAGAGATGGTAATTTGCTTGTCAAATCATAAGATGTATAGTAATATATGCTAACATTTATAGTTGGCATTTAAGAAACTATATTGTAAAACATATTAAGGTTTAATTTTTACTCTGTAGGAAATAACCAATAAAGGAAAATACTCCATAATCTACTTGTACTGTTCAATATGGTAGCCACCAACAATCCAAGCTATTTAAATTAACTGAAATTTCTCAGTCACAGTGACCACATTTTAAGTGTTCAACAAGGGACAAGTGGTTGCCATACTGGATAACAGAGATACAGGACTCAGTGCAGAAAGTTCTACTGCACAGCTCCATCACAAAGTCAAATGTCTACAGGGGTCTGTTGAGAAAAGAAGAAAGTAACAAAGAGGTAGGGTGGTATTGAACTGGAAGTTGAGCACAGTTTCCAACCCAAAGGGGCAGCAAGTCTTCTGCACCTATTGATGTTACTCTGTAGGAATGTAAGGGTAGCATTACCAGGTCTTCTAAATATTCAAGAAGATAGAGTCAGATTCTTATGCGAAATCGTTTAGCAAATACTGCCAACTATTTCAACTTTAAAAATGGGCAGTCTCCCCCCTTCAAAACTCAAATCTCTCAAAGTCAAAGACCACATTAGCTCTTCCAGGATGCTAGTTAGCAGCCCACTGGTCTCTGTGAATGAGAGTGAGTGTTAGGGTTTTTGTTTTTGGCATAGCAGCAACAAAGAATAAGAATTATTATCAAGAGAAGAAAAGCCATGACACAACTGTGTCATAACCACTGGCATCAGGATCACATTTTTATTCAAAGAACAGCCATTCCTTTCACCTCCATTTCCAGACTCTCATCCTGAGGGCAATTCACAAGATGGCTGATGGACTCTCCTAGCTTGCTCCTAGTTGTTTCTCAAATAAAGAATCCCAAAATATCTTCTATATAATAGAAATGTGTTCATTTTTGGCTAGCAATTCATATGATTTGATCCAACAGTTCCCTATAATGAATGACTTAACACTAAGATGAGTTTTTCTACAGGGGAGTATTACAATTCAAATTGCTAATTAAGTCCCAGCATAATGGTGAACTTTGACGTGATCAGACAGTCTTTCAGAGGCAGAGAGGAAAAACAAGTCAGGATTACATATCAAGTACTCTTCACCTATATCATACTTACATCTTGACTGTAATGAAGCAATTCAAACATCATTTCAAGTTGGTAAACATCTATGACTAAACTTTAAAATAACAGCAACTACTGAAGAAAATATATTATGTCCATTACGTTAGCTAGCTAAGTGTTCTGAAGGGGCCTGTACCCAGCAAGGGAATGATGATTCATGCTGAACTGTTTACTCCTAGAGTTTGGTTAGAAACAACAGTCACCCACAAGATTTTGGTATGTGTTGAATACGGTAAAATAAATGACACTGTCAGGAAGACTTTTTACTAAGTGTCTTGTTTTGGTTTTTCTTAGTTACTGTCTAATTCCTATTCTTCAAGGGAACACTAAGAATGTCAATTCTATTTATAAAAAAGTCAATCCTTTATCAAATTTTCATTTACGGGAAGAGTGTATCACTGGCATTATAGAGTATTTACTTCTGTTAGCTAAATAACATTCAACAATCCAAAACAAAAAATGTTTTACCTCATGGCCAGGCAATTTAACTATCTTATATATAGTATCCTTTCCTCTTAATTCTTTCCTTATATAATTTATTATTTTGAGTTCAAAGTCATGTTCAGAAGATACCATAACCTAGGCAGTAGTATTACTTTTAAGTCACAAGCACTTCACTTTCATGAAAGCACAACAGATACCCATTCTGCTTGCAAGACAGTACAACAGATAAATGCTTGCGTGAAGGTACAAAAGATACCCAAACAGAAGGATAAGGGTCAGAAGTCAGCCTACAGCCTGCTTTCTTGTCTGGAAAGCAACAGGTTATGTAAGGTTTGTACTGCCTGAATAAAAATAATCATAAATAGCTGTCACAAGTTATCCACTGATCAGCTCAACAGAAGCATGCCTTCTTACACCATTGCATGGAAGCAAGTTGCTTTCACTTTCTAAGTTCGGATGGGACCAGGAAGTCAAGGAGGGAGGCAAAGAAGAAGGCGGGAGGATAGTATTTGAAGGAAGAAGCCCTTTGCTGATCATGCTTTTCCTGTTAACCAAACATTCTAGTCACTTTTATTTACAGGCAAAAAGAAATATAAAAAGAAAAACAAAGATTAGCTGACCAGAGATCATTTATTACTTCTCAAACCATAACCAAGTAGTTTTTCTAGCTTTTTCCACACTAGAAATGAAAAATCAAAACCCCAACGGATGATGAATGACAAAAACACAAGTTTCATGAGCTTTAGAAACGGTCTTTTTTTTTTTTAAAGACACTAGGTCTCACTATGTTCCTCGGGGTAGTCCCAAACTCCCGGACTCAAATGATCCCTCGCATCAGCCTCCCAGGTAGCTGGGATTACAGGTGTGTGCCACCACATCCAGCTATTTTTTGAGACTAGGTCTCGCTATGTTGCCCGGTGTAATCTTGAAGCTGCATTTCAGTCTCCCAAGGCTGGGATTAAAGGGGTACATCACCACACCCGGCTCTCTTTAGAAACTTTTAATTTTATATACTTTCTCCAAATTCTAACACAAGTAAAAAGTCTAAATAACTTGATATGGTCCCCCGGAATACTGGCCTCTGCAGAGGGAAACCCTGAATGACATTCTGGGTAAGTGCTCATGCTCTTGTTGGGCCGCCCCTTTCCAATTCCTGAAGAGTCACACAGACAACCTCTTAAGTCAACACTGTTTGTTCCCAAGCGTCTACAACAATCCTCTTCCCTACATGGCCTGGTTTATATTCTGGGAGCTTTGGTATAGTACCACAGTGAGAGGTCCCCTCTATTTCTCTTTTGGCTGCTTTTTAATTCCAAATGTTATATTACTTCCATCAAAAAAACTCCCCAAAACAAAGAAGTATCTTTTGTGTACAGATTCATGATGATAATTTTGCAATAAAAATATCAGAGTGTAAAACCCACAGCAAAGATAATGATCTTGAATAATGCTTAGTCTAGAAAGACTGTATCATGGCATGAAATGGAAGGGTCTGAACTACACTTTGGGTTTTAGCTCTGATTCCACTACTGGGTATGACTTTGGTCAAGTCAGTCAACCTCTTTAATACCCTAGTGCCCTACTGGGGTAAAACAAGGATTGTAACAACAGAAGTAAATGAGACAATCTTTGCAAATCATTCAGTGAACAGTCTGTTCCACAGAACAAATTCTGTACTTTTTAGCTATTATTGAAGTTATGGTTACCACTCAAATAGTCATACTGAACAAAATGCATGAGTGTTATTTGAATAAATATAACTTAATAATTTTCTGGTTTACTGATCAGATTTTAAAACCAAGATTAACAAAAAAACTGTTATTCTTTATTCTGACAGGCGATATTTGTTTATATCAAATTAAAGTCACTTTTTAAAAAATCTCTGATGTTTTTAGTAAGGAAATTTTCTTTTAAATGCAGTTCAGCTGCAGGTAAGACACACAATGTTCATAAAGTGCTAGTCAGAACTAATTAAAATTTAACCATAGCATCAAAAGACATAAAAATAAGGTAGCTTGCAGTTTTGGGTAACTATAAACTGGATTAAAAAAAACTCACTGAATTTGAGAAATATAGGCAACATATTTTCAGATTTAACTCCTGGACACTCAAATCAATCTCTCTCATATATGGTTTTTAATCAGTTGTGACCAGAACATATGTCTGATTTTAACAAAAGTAGAAAAATCCATTTAAATAGAACATCTCCTTAAGTTATGCGGATAATTCAGGATGCAGCTAACTCATTATAACCTTTTTAAAACCACTAGTCTCAAAAATTATCTTTCCCTATCTATAATTTTCTTCTCAAGATACAGGGTCACCTTTAGATAAATGACATGGTGAGTGAATGAAGTAAGTTTTATTACATTTCTTCCTTTTATTGTGAATATATAGTTTACTCTAGAAAGTGTCCCTATTTTTTCACCTCCTTGTCCTTTTTTGTATATCCTATATTTTGCTCAGTACTTACCTAGACTAGCCCTCATAAATGTGTGTGTGTAGTGGAAGTGATCTGTTTTGACAGCATTTAGAGATTGTCTTGATAACTTCATTATGTGGAACTCAGATTTTACCATCCATTCCGTCTCCCAGATTATTTTAATAAACAGAAAGTTATGCATAAGCACTAATTCTTGGTGCTCCTGCTGATTAAATTCTAAGTAACCATCTCCCACTTACTGCTTCATTGCCATTCTCCATGTACACCCAGAGTGTACAGAATCTCATTAATATGTGTGACTCAGGGGGATGACTGGATGACAGAATTGAGGCCGAGCAGCCACTGTGACAGTTCACTGTGATTTACTGGGACTGTCTTACCCTTTACTATTCTAAAAATCACATCAAATATATCTTGACCAGAAATACCTAAGAATTGGCTAATTTACTTAGAAGAATTTAAATGAAATTTAGATAGTGCTATTATGGATGCGTGCCACAATAAAAGTCCTTTCAGTATCACTTTTCTACTTTTGTAGTTCTGAACTTTTAATTCTTACGGTAAGCAGTAAAATTGATATAGGAAAGGATATGAGGTTGGTACAGAAAGTAAAGCATATGGACATAATTTCATAAAAATGCCATTTAATTCACTAATTTTATTGGCATTTGAAACTGCTAATAAAACATCAGAAATGAAATAAAGTTAGGCATACTTTTTTTTTTCCTTTCCTAAATTTATCCTAAGAAGTCAAGAAAAAGATTCAAGTTAGGCCTTTTACTATGCGAAGATAATAAATTCTGGCATGGATACATGTAAGATAAACACAGAACAAACATTTTCTTTTTTCATTAGTATTGAAATATACTCATTAGTTTAGGGTTGAAATCTGATTTTGAGATTTTAAAGTTTCACATAGGTTTTATACCTTTGCAAACAAAATACTTAAAAATTAAAAGACTAGCTGCTCAAAATTGCCATTAATATAATAACATTGAATCAGTTTCACTACATAGACACTAAAGTTTATGTTTCACCATACTGATAAAGTACATAGATTTTCTATTTTCACAGTTTGTCAGTTCATTTTGCCAGTCCTCTTAAACATTCAAATATGACTATTTTTGTGAGCTTCTAGAACTGCTTATATGCTGATGGATACTAGGCTTCTGGTTTAACATCACTTGGTGGGGAATTCTAAAACACCGACATGAAGCCCTCTGGCACTTAATGTGTAAATTTTCCCTTACACAGAGTCTATGGGTAGATTTATTAAGAACTGAATATATCATTTTACAAGTTTAACATAATTTTTTCTTGGTATAGTAGAGGGAAGGAAAGGCACTATAAAAATGTGTCTCATTTTTCTAAATATATAGAATACGACCTGATTTTATTCAAATCTAGCTTTTATATAGCTACAGTACAAAGGCAATAAAGTTAGCAGCACTTAGAAAGATTTCTAAATGAGATGTGGGTGAAAATAGTACTAACGCTTTATGGATTTAGACTGTGTTATTTTATTTGCATTGCCAGGTCTATTTAAAAGCAGCTTCACAAAAATAAACAAATGGGACTACATCAAAATAAAAAGTGTCTGCACAGTGAAAGAAGCTATCATCAAAACAGAAAATATTCTTCCAAATGAGAGAAGATATTTTCCACATATTTCCAGCAAGGGGTTAACATCCAAAGTATATAAAGAGGGGTTGAGGGAGAAAAAAATATCCAAAATATATAAAGGACTCTTAAAACTCAAGGACAACAAAACAATCTAATTAAAAAATGGGCTGAAGATCTAAATAAACACTTCTTTAAAGAATATATGCTGATAGCCAACAGGCAAAGAGATATATCACTTCTAATTACTAAAGAAAGTGGAAATTAAAATGAGATATTACTTCTCACCTATAAAAATGGCTTATTTAAGAATTATTTAGAAGGTAAGAAATAAGGGATGCACAAGATGTGAAGGGTTACCCTTATATATTATTGGTGGGAATGTAAATTAGTATAGTCAATATGGAAAGCAGTATGCACATTCCTAAAACTGAAAACATAAATTCAATATGATCCAGCTATTACAGCTGTGGTTATTTACTTGAAAATTACAAAAATACTAATTCATAGATAGACATACATTCCTATATCTATTTGTACCATTATTTATAATAGCCAAGAAGTGACTAGATAAACATGTGGATTATAAACATGTGGATAAACAATGGACTATAATTCAGCTATTGAAAAAAAAAAAAAGATGACATCTGCCATTTGTAACAACAATGGACAGGTCTAGAGTATTATGCTTAGTGAAATAAGTCAGATGGAGAAAGCAAAACTGATTTCATTTATATGTGGTGTATGGAGAAATCAAACACATAAACTAAAAAAAACTAATAAACTTACAGAGGAAAAAATGGAAAAGATATATGAAAAAAACAACAACAAAAAACAGAGTAAGTGTCTGAATCAACTTGAGGGTTAAAGAAAATAATCATTAGGAGGTAATCAAAAATAAATAAGTACCTAACCAAGGCAAAACTGCATGTTATCTTTTATGGCAAAAGGTAGAAAGGGAGATTAGAGAAACTGTGACCCTTAGTAAAATATAAGAAGTCATCAGGCCAGAAAGTTAGGGAACTGGAGACGATTCTCCATACTAGAAAAGCAACAGGACAAATAGAAAAAGGCAGCAGCCACAGAATCTGGGGGTGTGAAATTTGATGAGAATAAAGGACAAAGGAAGAGAGGTGGTATGTGTTTGAAAAATCACTCTCTAGAGCTGCATTGTTCACTAATGTTCAATTCACCCTATGTGGCTATTGGACACTTGAAATACAGTAGTCTCAACTGAGAAATGACAGAAGACACAATATGTAAAAAAAAAAAAAAAAAAGCCAATTAACTTACTACTCAGTCTTAAACCAATTAAATGTTGAACATAACATTTTAGCTATATTAAGTAAAACACTATTAAAACTAAAAACAAAAGAAACAAAAAGGTAAAACATTCATTCTAGTCACTTATTTTATAGCCAAAACTCTGACGTTTTTAGGGATATAGACTTCATGTAGTTCTTGTTAGTCACAGAGTGACTGCTATATAATAGCAGTCCAAAATAAGTGTAAAATTTTTTTTCTGCATTAACTAGCATAATATGTATAAGTTATTTATTACACAGGCAATTTATAGTTGTGATGCACATTTGAGAAGTGGTAGACAAAACCCATCTTATATTTTTCTAAACTACTATAGTGATAATCTGGGTCATGTATCTTTTTGTACATGTTGCTTTGTTAGACATTTTTGATAGGGCCGATACTAGTAAGTTGAACACCAGGAAGAAAGCATAAACTCTCACACTATTTTTTAAGCCAGGGTCTTTGCCCTGATTCCCTCTGATGTTGCAATCCAAAGGCAAGAGCAAGCCTGCATGCACACAACAGTCTAAGGTAATATGCTCAATGGAAAACAGTCCCACCACCTTGGTGTGGCAGCATAATTCATTCAAAAACTGAGTTAGGTGAGAACAAATCACCACAAACAATATCTACATTATCTTTTTCCAACAATGTTCAAAATATGTATTTTTCTGTAAATTACATGTTTATACTATGAGAAATCTAAAGGAGACAAATTTGGAAAGTGAGACTAGAGTAGTAACTAAAAGAAATTAAAGCTGGTGTACAGAAGAGGACGTGGATAAAGTAATATAGTTCAAAAAGACTTGAAAAATTACGGCAATAAGTACCTTTCAATTTTCACATTTATTATACAATATAAATGGAGGTCTTATAGTCAGAATTATTTTAAATGGCTTAAGCTAAACACCTAACATTAATAAGAGGCTCCAACTGCTAATTTTCTGATCAATTTCTTTGACTCCATTTTTAGGTTAGGAATTAAATAAACTGCTTATGATGATAGAAGAAATGTCTCACTAGCTGGGCACTGTGATATATACTGCAAGCATGAATCATTTTTTCCAAATTAAAATTTCTGTGGTTTTAAGACTATGTGATGGGTGCCAACAGTATACAACAGTGGGATCAAACAACTTCAATTCCACAAATTTAAAAATACCATTTTCTATAATCCTAGTTGCCTCTGAGTAGGAATCAGAATTATTAGCTACATATCATGTCAAACTGTAGGAAGCTACCAGGGGTAAACTAACCAACATAGTGTTGCCATGGTGACTAAGCAAATACAGCAAATGGCTACTTCATTAGTGATTCCATGAAATTATAAACGCTGGAATAATGGATGGGAAATACCTGGCATTCAATGGCCACAAGTGTGGGCTGGGATTCAGAGAAAAATTCTGACAAGGCAAATTTTAATATGCTGCTTTAGTTACCCTTGAAAAATTAACAAAAGAAAATTTCTGGTGCTAACTAGAACCAAATGAAGTGGGGGAGGAGGAATTAGAGTGGTTAGGCTCCAGGGAGAGCTCTTGCAGGGAGAGGCTTAGGATCAGCTGCTGTGGGACTCAAAATGTTATTAAAGAGTGAAAATCATTTCCACTGTCAAGTAGAATAGTCACAAGAGAAAAGGTAAACTCCCTGTTGATTCACCACTTTAGACTTTCCACTGTGAAAGGGGTTATAGGCCATATGGTTCCAAAAGGGTGAATATGCAGAGAGATTTCTGCATATCTCAGCTTTAAAGTATTTAAACTTCTCACATTCAGAAATGAAAATAAAAGTTGGACACAGACAATTATGAAATAGTGAGAAAAGATTGATGTTAGAATTAGCTATATCTTGAAGCAATCCACTATACACTAAACTCAGAAAAATAACTGCAAACTAAAATACCCAAATGCTTTTGTCTTTTCCTCACTAATTTATACTGCCATTAAAAACGAGTAAGTGATATTATAGAGGAACTAAACAAAGATTTGTGACCTTCTGATGACAAAATATTATGAGAATAAAGTCCTATATCAAAGTAAAGTCTAACTAATGGCATATAACTAGTTATGTATAGCATGTTATGAACAGTTACAACATCTTAAGATGAAGTACGTTGGCAGTATTGGCACAAATTAGATTTTTTGTTTCTCAAAACTACTACTACTGCTAAAAAAAGCCTGGCAATATACAAGTTTCCTGACTTCTAGTAAATACTAAACAATATTTTACTTGTTTTTGCCCTTGTTTAAGAACAAACATCAATGTGTAAAAATAAACACGTCAATTTATCCCCTCCCAAATTCTCTTGTGAGGACCTTCTAATCCTATCTTATTTATACCAAGACTTGTACCACCACAGACTTCTTTAACTTCCTAGCTGAATGATTTTTTCAGATGCAGTGCTCAAGATATACAAATTAGTATCAAAATCACCTCTCCTACCATAATTACTCAAGTATCTACAGCACATGCGTTGTCATTATTGAACTCTCAGCCTTTTTTTTTTTTTGAGACTAGGTCTTGCTGTGTTGCCTGGGGTAGTCCCAATCCCATGAATTTAAGCGATCCCCAGTCTCAGTCTCCCAGGTAGCTGAGATTACAGGTGTGCCACCACACCCAGCTATTTTCTGAGACCAGGTCTCGCTATGTTGTGAACTCAAGCGATTCCTAGCCTCAGCCTCCCTCCCTAGGCTGGGATTTAAGATGAGTCACCTAGGCTGGGATTAAAGATGAGCCATCTGCACCCAGGCCCATCCTTATTTCTTATACATCTATTTTACCTTCCTTATCTAACTGAAAGTTTGTTGGGTGTTTTCCTTGGAGGGGTGTTGTAGGTGGGATGGAGGCAGTCTTGTATTTTAGCCCAATTAGGTGTTCTGACTTCTAAAATAAAAAGATGACCAAAAAGTTCCAAATATCACTATGTTTGCCCTTCTGGCTAGATTTCCTATGTGAGGGGGTCTCTAAATTATTTTCAGGGCCATCATTTCAGTATCTACATGTCTTTCTTATTCATGTTCACTGCTATTCACACTACATTATAAGTAATATCTGATTTCTACTAAATATATATGTGTATTATTTTCTTATCAGCTACCAGCTAACCACAACGAAACTAATCTCTACCATTTCTCAGTAGATTGTGATAATGTCATCTTATATCCCACAAGGACGTGCTCTCAATCAATTAATAATGAAAACTAACACATTAACATAAGTTTTAAATATAAATCCCAGGTGATTTATCTATTTATACATATATATGCTTAACAGTTTGAGAACTGGGTACTTAAGCCTCTTAACACAGAAACCTTGTCTTATTCATTGCAGGCATACTCCCTAGCACAACACTTGAAAAAGTATCACCTAAATAAAAGGCTTAAAATATGTGCATTGGGACTGACTGCAGAGCATCTCGCTATGCTGTCAACATGCAACTTATTTCAAAATTGCATGTTTCATCCATGATAGAGACTCATGATTTAGCAGAGAAACAAGTTTTGGCAATCAGATAAGAGAGCTCATTTATCTGTATGATTCAGTTTCACAGCAAAGTACTTGGAAAGATATCAGGGAATTGAATTAGCTATCTTTATTATATACCTGCATTTCAGTAGATGGTACATGTATATCATGTTAACCAAAGGCCCAAGTGACCCAAAGGACTGGTTCCAAAATAGATAGTCTACATATTTCGTATCTTGTGATTTATTTCACAGAGAGAATCTGCCCTATCAGAATCAGGAAAGAAGTGAGGGGGAGGGTGGGTGGGAAAGAATTTCAGCAACCAAAACAGATGTTACAAGGCCAGCATGACAGCTCTGGACACTTGACTCAGGGGCAAGTCCATTAGACCTTCACGGAGAGCGAAGAATCGTAAAACTGATTTCCTAGCTCACAGGAAATTAAAAACACTAAATCAAGTAAGAGAGGGGTTGCAAGAGACAGCAACACAATCAAAATGACAGAATGATAGCTGCTAAGAGGGGCGTGAACAATCAAAAGAACTCAGCAAAATTTTCTGTGGCCATATCATGAAAAGGTAAATAACCCTACTCACCTGAGAGCCTATGAAGTTATCTATCATTTGATTATATGATTATATGAAAAACTAAATTAAAGAGTAGGCTAAATTATATCCTCAATAAACTTTGTACACAAAGTGTGAATTTAGGCATAACATGTAATATGTTTGAGAAAGATTTTTCACTCTTTAAAGCTAATTAAAAAATGTTAAGGTATTTTAGGCCGGGCACGGTGGCTCGTGCCTGTACGCTTCAGCCCATGAAGTGACCGGTGCTAGGGATCGCGGTTCGAGTCCTGCCTAGGGCCCATAGCGAGACCTAGTTCCAAAAAATAGCTGGGCGTGGTGGTACGCGCCTGTAATCCCAGCTACCTGGGAAGCTGAGGCTGGGGAATGCTTGAGTCTGTGGTACCCCGGGCAATGAGAGCCTGTGGATCCACAGGCAAAAATAGCAAGACCTAGTCTCAAAAAAAAAAAAAAAAAAGTTAAGGTATTTTAAAAAGTCTTTGTAATTGGTATTTGGAACACTCAGCTATCAGAAACAACTCATTTTTCTACAGTTCCAGGAAGGGTAAATGCACTAACACAGTAAATCAAAGGTTAATTTTCATAACAAAATGTTCCTGAAGAAAAAAAAAAATCATGTATCTTTGTTGACATGGTTAGCAATAGTTATACCAATTTTCCATACTTGAAGATTATAAAGCATTTATATTGTCATTCAGTCACTAGAGTCCTCATGGGGATTACTTCACCTTAAAGGATACATTTTATGACAGATATTTGAAGTTTCTATTTCAAAAAATAGTGCTACTAAATGCACTAAATATAGCAAACAGAAGTATAAACTGGTAGTAATTTAAGAAGTTGCAATAAAATGCCATATGGTGCTAAATGTAATTATGTAATAAGCACTGAAAAATCTGTGAACAACAGCATTTGGCCATCACCATACCTACCCCCTTTAAAACTGGTATGTGTACCGTGTACCAGACAATACTGGTAAACAACAGATTTAAAATATTTCACATTCACGTTAGCCTCACAAAGTGTATTTGTGAGTGCTTCTATACAACTGCATCATTCTAGATAATTGGTAAGGTTTTAAGAGACAGAAGATCAAGTGTAGTTCATGAGGCAGATTAGGAACTTTTCTCTGTAAAAAAAACACAAAACATTATGTATCAAGGAATAAAGCACTTGCAGGAAAAATGTCTTATCTTTCTGTTTCAAATATTTAGTATATAATAGGTGCTCCATGCTTACTGAATTTATATATGTTTATATTCATTTGTGAAGTTTAAGTAGTAAATCTTTGGTACTGTGGTATAAAATACTGATTGATAAGTGGATTCTGCTCACTCTATTGTATTAATTTTAGTTTCAACAGGTAATTGAAATTCCTTGTCCAAGAACTAATTTATGTGTACTATGTGTTATAACAAAGACCTGTCTTTTTCTTTTGATATTATGTCTCACTATTTTTGCCCATGGAACTGCTGGTTCACATTGCCTGGGGTACCATGGACTCAAGCAATCCCCAGCCTCAGCTTCCCAGGTAGTTAGGATTACAGGCACATGCCACCACACCCAGCTATTTTTTTGGGAACTAGATCTCACTGTGTTGCCCTGGGCAGGACTCAAACCGTGATTCCCCAGACCCAGCCTCAACTCCATAAGCTGTCACTTACAGGCACGCGCCACCGTGCCTAGTCAGACCTGTCATTTTGAAGAGAAAATAATTTACTTAATTGACATTTTAAAATCAACTTTGGAATATGCGAATTTAATATGTTAATTTAGTTTCATGAGAATTCAACTAACAAAAAATTAAGTTTATCAGAGGCAAAAAACTATTAATTTTCAGACAAACCTCCAAAATGTAAAAGGACTAAACAGATTATGAAAAAATATTCATCCAGACAACAAATATTTTTTGAACATCATCCTGTGGCAAGAATTATGCTAGGTAGTAGGGAATACTATCAATATGCCATAATTAACAGAGTGCCACACAGTAATGAATGTTAAGAATATAATAGACCTGGAGAGTGTTGCAACAAGCAGTTAGTAAGGAGGAAGAAAGAACACTACCCAGACTACTAGAGTATTCAGGAAAGGTCTATCTAAGGTGGTCACATATAACTTGAGAATTTGATGATAAAAAAGAGGATGATTTTTAAAGATGTGGTAAATGCCTTGTGCTTAGGCCGAAAGAAGAACCAAGCCGGGCATGGTGGCCATTGCCTGTAAACTTCAGCCTAGGAAGCGGCTGGTGCTGGGGATCACGGTTCGAGTCCCGCTCGGGGCAACACAGCGAGACCTAGTCCCAAAAAATAGCTGGGCGTGGTGGCGCGCGCCTTTTAATCCCAGCTACCTGGGAAGCTGAGGTTGGAGATTGCTTGAGTCTGTGGTACCACGGGCAATGTAAGCCTGCGGTTCCACAGGCAAAAATAGCAAGACGTAGCCTCAAAAACAAAAAAAACCAAAAAAGCCCAAATGGAACTGTTTTTATTCTGGAGGACAAAATTTCCCCAGAATTCCTCTCCTAGTGAGTGAGAGGAATGTAGTAGAAGAATGAGTTGAAGATTTTTCAAGATCTGCATGCACAGAGGATCCTGAAAAAATCTAAGCAGGGAAGTGGTATCCGATCTAATAATACTCTGACTGCTATATGAAAACTGGCCTAGAGGGGGCACAAGTGTGTCACATGCGGGAGGCCACTGAGCGTGCTAGGAGGGCTTGCTTCATTTGCAGATGCTCTGTGCAGTCACACTGGGTCCATACTTAGAAGTGTTTTGCACTAGATTAAATGAATCACTGCCAATATGCTGAAATTCTTAATAATTTATGAACAAGGGGCACTGTATTTTCATTTTGGATTAGGTCCTGCAAATTACGCAGTCTGTCCAAAACATAGGTAAGTGAAGACAGTTTAGACTTGCGCAGAAGCAGGGGTGATAAGAAGCAGGTGTATAGTGTGATAAACCTTGAAGATAGGCTGTATCTTGTCAAGAAAAGAAGAATGAAAAACTCCCCAAGTCTTTCCCTTTTTTAATGAACACAAAAAAGGGAAGAGCAGGGAAAGAACTGTATGAGTGTTGAGAGGGTGGGAAATAACCAGTAATTCAATTTGAGGCATGTTAGATTAAGACAAAGGTGAGACAACCAAGTGAAGTTGTCAAGAGGAATGTTGTGTGTATGAGTATGAAACTCAGGAGAGGTCTGTGATGAAGATGCAAATTCTAGAGCTGCTAAGTATCCATATTTTTAAGTGGATGATATCACTGAGCAAGACAAAGTGCAGGACACAAGCATTCAAGAAGTAAGCAGACATACAGAGACAAGTTAGGCAAGAGGAAAATTAAAGACAGTCATATACCCAAGGGAGGAGAATGTACCAAGGACACAGCCTTGAAGGAGACCTAGGAACCTTTCTCAGAATGTAATGTTCTCAACCAGTGACTCTCCTACTGGACAGTCTGTTTGGTCTAACACCAAAGTACCAACAGTTAGCCCTGTTTACCTACACCTACCACCAGGCCCATCTGCTAAGTTTCCTAAAACACTCCTATTGATTTAGCCAATTGTTCCTTGCCACTTTAGCTGAGAATCTCTCCCTCCCCACCTCTTTATCATGTCAAAGTCTATGACTACTTTCTCTGACTCACCAAATCAGCACTTCATGAAACCTGGTATCTATTGCCTGTATTGCATAAGATGTATTGTATACATCTTATACTGCATATAGGACATTGTATAATGTAGGACATTAATGTCCTAAATTATAACTCAGTATCCATGTATGATTCATTTTTCAAAACAGATAAGCATAGATTACTTTTAAATGTTACACTCCTTGGTGTACATTAGCTGTTCAATAAATATCTCTTGAACAATGAAAAATAAATGATATTTTTATGGCATGAAATGTAGGGAAGTAACAGAAGTAGATAAATTAACCTGGCATGCAGGAACTTAAAAATAATTTATTGTGATCAAAATTCTGGACAGCCTGCAGAACAAAAGGTATAAAACCAAAGTTTTGTTAACTTTCTACCCTTCCCCCTTTATTTGTTCCACAAATATTGACTGTGCACCTACTAAATGCTAAATGCCAGGCAACTTCTAGATATTTGAGATGCACTAGTGAATAAAGTGGACAATAGTTTTGCTCTTGTAGAGCATTTTAGTGGGAATACCATACATTGGCATATTTTGGTTTGTATAAACTTATGAAGAGCTCCATCTTCCTCTTTTGTTTCTTCTATGTTTACTATTATTTTTTTCAGTTTGAAGTTTCTACCTTAACATCAGTATTACTAACACCTTCCTTTTGTTTTTTCCTCAAATATAGAACATACTCTTAAGAAAATGGTTTCAGATATCCTGAGGCATTCAAAATCATAAAAATTAGTACACAGCATAAGACATTTATAATATTAAGGTATATTACAAATTATATATTTGAAATATATATATTAAGGCATATTACAAATTATGTATTTGAAAATAGGTGTTCAAAATGGCAAAACTACTGGTTTATTAAAACTACCCAAAACATACTGATCTTACTTAAACTTCACAAAAGCAAAACAATAAATCTCTTACATATAAATCATTATCACTTTTCTGTGGATATAATTTTAAATTCATTAAGTTAAGCTATTAAAGTTCATTTTCAACTTGTAGGATCTGGAATTAGATTAACATTTCTAAACTGAAACAATGAAACATGTAGCTACAAGTTATATATATAAAAGTGCCCTTCCCTTCTCCGGCTAGGTCAGGCAAGTTTTGAAGCTACTAAGCCTGGAGGGGACAGCACAAGGATCACTCAGCTCTAGGTTTAGAGTCCACCTTTGCCAATTATAAATTGTAAAATTGGGCAAATCACTGCAACACCAGTTTCTTATTTGTGAGAACAGAAGTAACAATCAAAAAAAAAAAAAGCAACATCTAATTAAAATGAAGTCATTTTAGAGTAGGTGACCCACTATATAAGTACATCTGTTTGAAAATCAGTTCTTCATAGCCAATTAAAAAAATTTTGAACCGTATCTTCCCTTTCTCTTTCAACTCAATAATTCCTTTAAAATTTTCAAGTTTTCATCATAGTGAACCAGATACTAGTGGCATTAGAGCCCTAAACAAGAGGGATAGTACATAAGATGTTTGAGTCATATCTTCTTGTACCTTGATGGAACAAGCTATTAAGAATACTGAAAGTCTAATTATCTCAAAGTTTAAATTAGTCTCTCCTAAAATACATGATCATCATTATTCCTGTTGATTCAATTAAGTATTAAGTGGGATCTTCATTCTCTTATTAAGGAACTTGTGGTATTTTTTTCTTAAGCTTTAGCAAATCACAGACCAAAGGTTGAAAATTCTAGTGTCTGTAAGGACTAGGCAAGCAACCTAATTTTAAGTAAAGTGATGAAAAAATAGGCTATACTGGCCCACAGCTCCTTTCCAGTTTTGCCTGTTCTGCAGTACACAACAGTGTCACATTGAAGAGACACATTCACATTGAGACAGCAAAGATTTGTATAATTATTGTGACAATTTTTTGGCAGATGACAGAAATGTCTTGTTTAGCAAAACCTGTAAATTACCACCAACTTGTGACAGAATTAGAAAACACTTGAAAAGGGCTACCTTGTATTTTTAAAATTATACAAAGGTACCTTGTAAACTAGTGAGGGTTCAGATACTGCCTAATGGAATTTGGTCACTTCTGAAGGTCACACTCAGTTGCCAGTTTTAAATATTCCCTACAGACTTCCAATAAATGCAATTAGGTCAGATCTGCCATTTGGCCAGGATTCAGAGATGGCTGTCTTGGTAACAAGTCCCCCAGCACACTAAAAGGAATAGTCAATTTTGTGTTAGAAGGCAACCCATAAAAGGTATGATTTCAATGACTCTGCTTCCTTTCCCATAGGTAAAAATAATCTGTCCACTCAAATATCCTGAACAGGTAATCTAATGGCTATTATTATTTCATATTTAGTGATAAAAGGCTTAAAATCAAATGCCTGGTTTGATTTATATCCATTCATTCTTAAAGTGTTTTCAGGATTAATAGGATAGAAAGAATCAGATCAGGGTGAAAAGTAAATGTCTAAAGATAAACATTACATACTAAGAGGAAGGAGTGAAAAAAGGAAATACCCAAATAATAAAGATAAACTTTCTGTATTTCATACTTTTGTCTAAGGTTAACCCTACTGATTTTCAACTGTGACAGAACAAAGAGAAATTATGTACTAAGGTATTTTTATTCTACAAAGCTGTGATGCTTTGTAGAAAAACCATCACATGCCAATACTGCTTCTCATGAGTTATAATTTAAATCTCAAACACAGTTCAACACGTTTTAAAAAAAAGCATCAACTCTACAAAGAGTCATTAATCAAGGTATAACTTAATACTTCACTCTAAAATATTCATTTTTAGTCTATTACTCTACTAACACAGAATACAAAGCTGTCAGAACAAAGATGAAAAAGATACAGTCCCTCACCCGAAGGAACTCTCTATCTAGTAGAGAAATAAACAATAGTAACAAAAGAAAAAAGTGTTCTTGGTGATCTATTAGAAAAAGTGTTGGATTAGCTTGATAAATAGGGTGATTATTCTGTGTAGAGAAAAAAGGTTGGGGAGAGTTTATATCTGAACTATATCTTAAAGAATGAATAGGAGTCTGGCAAGCAGAATAGCAAGAGAGCACTACAGACAATAAGATGAAAGCACATGATACATTTGTGGAAGAGTGAGAATGAGTAATTTTGATAACAGTGTGCACTTGAACTGGAATGACAGAAGGGGCCAGAACCCGGAGAATAACAAGAAAGTGGGAGAAGTGGAAATGCTAAAGATAGGGGATTTTATGGACAACAGTAGCCAGATGCTGAAAAAGACTTCTCTCCTTCTATTAAAGTGGGGATTATCAGAGGACTTGAAAGTACAGTATATAAAACCTCTGCTAATTATGTGACTACTTTATTTCTCTATGCATATTCCCAACAGTTTTTGCAGTCACTTCAAAATCCTTAGCTCCTCAGAATGGCACATGATCAGGGACAGTCTATACAGTTTAAGTATTGTAGGGACAGCTGCAATAGCTCTTCAGAGGAAAGGGAAATTTTCCTAAGAAGTCTTCCTTGCACCTTCTAGCATTCCCAATAAGGATGTTTTAGTCTTTTTAAAAATTCTAAGTAAAACACCCTGCCTAGTTATATCTCAATGGTATTTCTACACTATTACTATAGTTGTCAATTTACAATACATTTTAAAATTACTGTATTTTAATGAAGACACCAGCTTCTTCCACATAATAACATAAATTTAACTCACATGATTAAAAAAGAAAAATTCAAGGGGAAAGGACATGAGAATAAGGGTAGCTCTTATGGCAGAGAAGGCTAGCTGCATTCTTGTGTTAGCTCTTCAGAAGCACTTCCTGTTCCCTGGCCTTAAGAAACAATCTTTGATTAAAAAAGATCCACATTTTTAAAATCACACATTTGGATATCTCAGAAGAGTCATCAACCAAAATATCACTGTAGCAGAGGATGATAAGACTGTTTCCAAAGATAACTTGAGAAAATTTCAGGATTATTATCCTTAACACTTTTCATAAAGATTCTGAACATCCAGTAGAAGGTTTATAAAGTAAAATATTCCATGGGTTTCTGGAACTGATGGTGACCATATCAAGGAGTCTTTGGGACAGAAAACAGAGCATATGAGAAGATTGCCAAAAGAGCTAATTCAGTTCCCTAGATCTGAATCTGGATAATACTACGTATCTATAAATTACTACTTTGAAAAAATTATTAAATGAACTTGACAATGAAACATTCAAATTCTTTCTCTCAGCTTTAGTTCTTTTTCTGTTCTATTTCTAATTTAAGCTTGATTCCATGTATGTAAGTCTCTTCTCTCCAGGAGAACTAAAACAAATGCAATGGGGTTGGAAAAGTCTCCAGCAGTTCTCAGAACAGAAGTTCTGATAACTGTGATATAAATACAATAGTATTTACTGAATACCTAAGCTGTGACAGGCACATGATGTATTATGCATTATTATTTTATTCAAATTTTATCATAATACTGATAAATGTCAGTATCCCATTTTACAGATGAAAAATGAAGGCACAAATAAAGGCCACATACTCTGAGATCATACAGCTGGCAACTGGGGAAGGCAGTGTTTGACCCAAACTAGTCTGATTCTGCAGCTCAACCTCTTCACTACCTCACCTCACTAATGAGTTATCTTTAAAGATCAAGAATGGCTTTTTAATCCTCTTTGGAAAGTGCAATGATCCTTCCTTAATGGAAGCAATCAAGGGTGGATTCATCCTTGACAAATGCTAAGACACTTTCTGGTTGAAAAATGGTTCTCCTGTTGGTTTTATTATTGCCACCCTAGCATCTAGTCTACCCCTTCCCCACTGAAGACATGTTTTAGAGTGATCCCAACTCTTATATATCCAGAGGTAGGGCCTAACCATTGATCCCCGTATTCTGTCTCCACTGACACATTTGTTGGTTCAGAGGTAAAGAACTCATATTGGGGAACTGAATGAAGTGAGGGGGTCTGCTTAGCTGTGGTTAAAGACAGGATCATCCAGTTCCTGGGGCCCCTTAAGAATAAAGAGAAAAATAATGCTGGGAGTCAGTCACATGTGGTCATCTGGCTATCAGAACAAAAGCTACTGGTGTGAGGATAGTACAGAGGGAGAAAGACACCAGAATATCAGAAACAGAGATACAGTACTGATGACACTGAGAACATCTAGAGAAAGCCATGGCTAAAGCCTACAGCACCACTGGATTTTATTCATGTTAGTCATTGACTTTATTTTTAATCCAGTTTGCACTGAATTGTTTCTTGCAAATGAAAGCATCCTGAGTCAAGTGCATTAACAACTAACCTCAACATTTGTCAAAAAATCTGTTCAATAAAAACTGTTTCAAATAAGGTAACCAGAAAGCTAAAATACAATATTATATTTCCATGGTCATAAAATGATCTTTATAAAATTCCAAGTTACTACTGCAATGTCCTCAACTTTTACTGAAGGATTAATAGCAAAATGATTTTCTAGAGAATTGATTTTAGTTCACTGTTGATTTTGTTGTTTATAAACTTCACGTGAAAATTTTAACATAGCACCATCATATTCCCAACTCTGTGTGGTTACTGGGAAGTACATAATAGTTTTAATTCAGGCATAACAGTTTAGTATATACTTGACTCTTATAATTTAGCTCTCATTTTGAAAGCTCAGCATTATAGCGTATCCAGATTATTCATAATAACAGTGATTTTACATCCCAGTTTATCTGGGACAGTTTACACTACTGTCTCAGGGTGGCACCTGGAAGATGCCTCCTTTCAGTCTCAAAAGCATTCTATTTTGAATGACAAACTATATGATTACCTGAATTATAATTCATCTTGTATTTCTTTTTTAAATATAAAGGAATGTATCATAAGATAATCACTAAGTTAAAAGAAAAATCACTCAAAAATTATTTATGATAAATAATATACTGTCTTTAGATAGTACTCTAGATAGAGAAGGGTGAAAATTACATATATAAAATATACGCAACTTCTAATTTAAACATGGTAAGAAGAAAAGACTTCAGTGTTGTTATTGTGTTAAGCAAAATCTTAATTGCAGAAACTTCTTTGGGTTGAATCTAGTTCACCCACATGAATCACATTGCCACAAATTACATACTAATCTGCTAAGTGAAGGGGTCCTCGTCTTTTCCCTTACAATAAGACATTCTAAGACAACTTTTAACATAATATGAGACATTAGGAATCTAGGCAGGTACACCCTGGTAACCTCTCCCTAGGAAACGGTGAATCACAACTTGCTTCCTACTGCTTGACGTCTTAGTATAAATGAGACTTGATCTTCTGCTCCTCCACTTCTGGGGTGGAGTAAATGTGAATGTACACACACACAAGCATATGCATATGAAATGAAAAATTAGGTCTGGTTTCAAGTGCAGTTATGATTTTAAAAAAATTAAGGAAGGTGAATGCTAATAATTTTTGTTGTTACTTAGTTTTGCCATTTCTTTCTATTTCAATTCATTTCAACCTACCAAATACTTTTGGATATGTATTATTTGTAATGCGTTGTTAAGTACTGAGAATATGAAACAGAAAGGAATATAAGGATGGTGGGAGAGTAGGAAAGAAAAAGGAAGAAAAACAAAACACATGATCTCTGTTTTTGTAAAATTCATAATCTTCTATGACACCTGAACAGCAGAAAACAGAGTAAATGTCTCTTTTCACACTTAAAAAAAACACGTACATACAGTCTACCCAAGGCAAATACAAATTCTTTTTTTTTTGAGACTAAGTCTTGCTATTTTTGCCTGTGGAATCGCAGTTGCCCAGAGTACCAAGACTCAAGCAATCCCCAGTCTCAGCTTCCCAGGTAGCTGGGATTACAGGCACGTGCCACCACGCCAAACTATATTTTTTTTGGAACTAGGTCTCACTACGTGCCCCAGGCGGAACTGGAACCACGATCCCTAGCCACAGTCCCTTCATAGACTGAAGTTTATCGTGCCTGCTGGCAAATACAAATTCAAAGCAATCCCAATAAAAATACAAATGCAAATTTCAAAGAACTAGAGTAAATACTACTGAAATTCATATGGAATCACAAAAGACACTGACCAGCAAAAACAATCTTGACTTAAAAAAAAGAGAAAGAAGGTATCGAATTTCCAGATCTCAAGCTATAAGGCCAGTAATTAAAACAGCTTGATATGGGAACAAAAACAGACACACCACCCAACAGAAATTAAGAGTCCAGAAATAAGCCCACACACACACACACACACACACACATATATATATATATATATATATGGACAGCTATTTTATGACAAGGGAGCCAAAAACATACACTGAAATAATATTAGCTTCTTTAATGAATGGTACTGGGAAAAATGGACAACTGCATGCAGGAAAATGAAAATAAACCCTATCTCACACTACACACAGAAATTAACTCAAAGGAGTTAGACTTGAAGTCACACACACAACTAAATAAATCATGAGAGTTTAAAATTCAAAACCATCACAGGGTGAGTTAGCAACAAATATAATCAAGAAAACTATAAGAATAGTATATTAGGCACTGATATGTGCCAGGAAGAAAACACAAGTATAGAAGGAAGTAGAGTGATCAGGTAGGGCTTATATAAAAAGTAATATCAGAAAACAGATTTGAAAGAGGTGCAGAAAGGAGCCATGCAGATATCAAGAGCAAGCCTGTTCCAAATAGAAAACACTAGCAGTCAAGTCCTTAAGATGGAAGTGTGCCTAGAGTCCTCATGGACCGTCAGAAAATCAGTGTGGTTGGTGTAGAGTGAGGGGGAGGGAAGAGGAGATGGGAACTGGGATAAAGTGCAGGGAATGGTGGGGCAATCATATGGTCTCAAAATACATGAATAATACATGAGTAATACATGAAGCACTGCATGTGACATGTGAACAAGAGACTGGCACGATCTCATGACTTTAAAAGAAATGTTAAGACTACTGTGCTAAGGAGTCCTGTGCCAATGGGATCTCAGGGTCTTGGCGTTTAGGGGTCTCAGCTGGGGGAACTAGCCTCTGCCCTTTTTTGTGTTTAGGGGTGGAGGGCTGGGAGAGGAGAATAGTATGTCCCACCTTTCAGGTCCAACCCTGAGATTAGTCTGGTGGGGGTAAGATTGAAGTCCCTTTGGACAGCTTGGGTCTTTGGGAAAGGTCCCTTCCCAAACTCCTGTCATGGCCTAGGCTGCTGGTGGGAGTGGGGTCGGGTGAGTCCTGAGCCTCAGTGGTTTCAGGGTCTTGGGCTGGAGGATCCGGCCTTCACCTCCATTCGGGCTGGGGAGTAGGGGTGGGATGGGGTGCCCCCTCTAGTTTACTTCCACTTCAATTAGACCTGCACTAAGAATGAGAAAATTAGCATTCCAGTTGCAGATATACAGGAGAGAAGAGGAACAAATGAAAGCCCTGGATATACTAGTTACCTGGGGAGGACACAAAGAGAGCAAGGTCAGAACCACAAGAGACAAAACTGTGAGACTACTTACTGTGGTGACCTTTCACAGAGCTCCACCTACAATGTTTCCGGGACTAGGGAACCAAATCCCTGGTCTAGAGATGTGTGCAATGTGAGTGAGGCTCCCTCCTAAAGCCAAAGAGATGTGATTGTAGTCCCATGGAATAACTGTAAACCATGAGAAAGGAGAAGAGCTGGACCAACAACCTGCTGGAATCTGTCCCCAACTGGGGAACTTCTCTAGTGTCAGTGGTGGGAGTTGGGTTCCCAACACCACAAAGCAAAACTGTACAGAAACAGCACCATGCGACAGACATTGGAATGGAGGAGACACCAGCATGAATGAAGAGGCACAGAACCCAGTGAGCACACGGGTCTGGAGAAATGGAGACCTTCTCCTCCACCATAGAAAATGCCACAACAGAGGAGCCTGGAGAACCATGCCACATATCTGCCCTACAAGAAGTTCCTGATATGCTCACCCTGGCTACCTACCTCAGTTACTCCTGGAGATTCGAGCAACCTGATCTGCTGCATTGCAGGAATGTAAGAAGGGGGACAATAACTATACAAAATGATCGGTGTACAAAAATTAGAAAGTAAAAAATAATTAAAAAAAAACCCACAACTACTGTGTTGAGACAGAGTGCAGGGGGCAAAGGTAGAAGCAGGAAGACTAGGAAGCTACAGCAATGACTCAGGTAAGAAAGAATGGTGAAGCAGGTGGTAGTGAGAATGGTGAGACTGTGTAGATGTAGTATTTTATTTTATTTTATTTTATTTTTTTTGAGACTAAGTCTCGCTATTTTTGCCTGTGGAACCGCAGGCTCTCATTGCCCGGGGTACCACAGACTCAAGCAATCCCCAGTCTCAGCTTCCCAGGTAAGTGGGATTACAGGCGCGCACCACCACACCCAGTTATTTTTTTTGGAACTAGGTCTCGCTACAGGCCCAGACTGGAACCGCAATCCCTAGCCCTGGCCGCTTCATAGGCTGAAGTTTACAGGCACAAGCCACCATGCCCGGCGATGTAATATTTTAAAGGTTCAGTCAATAAGGTTTTTCCTGACACAACAGATGAAAAGTATGAGAGAGGATATAAGATATAACCAGGTTTGAGAATTGAGAAAATGGGAGGACAGTTGGCAAGAACTTAGATAAGAAAGACTGCTGATATAATAGGTTTAGGAGAAAGATTCGAAGTCCAGTTTTTGACAAATCTCAGATGCCTACTGGACTTTGAACGAGGTTTTTGGATATGTCAGTCTGGAGTTAACAAAAGAGGTCTGGCCTGTAGTTTCTGCAATTCCCTCGAACAAATCTTACATTGCAGGCTTACAGAACTACATGCAGGCCCCAAGTCTTTGTACTTGCATGTCTCTCAGCATGTTTAGAGTGTACATACTTTTAATCTTTTCCACTTAATCAAAAAGTTTTACCTTTGAAAACTTATGTAACACTTACTTTATAAAACTCAGGTGACTATGATCTCTTGAGTCATTCTGTTTCCCTAAGTCACTGAAGTAACTGAAATAAGCAATGGCTGGTCTTTTAGCATACTGATGAGGCTAAATAACTTTAGTTTCTTGGTAAGAAAAATCAGTCATTTCATAAACACAGCAGGTAACTTAATTGATCTCATCATCAGAAATCACTAGAAGCCTTTAAAGGAAATCAAGATCATAGAATAAGATCTTGGCAAGAAGCTCAGTAATCAGATTTTATATTTTCTAATTCTAGTCATTTTATCTGAAATCTTCAAAATGCCTTATATTATAAACCTTATAGATTACAAAGAAAGAAACACTGCCTGCCTTTGTTTTACAGTTATTTTGTTATAAAATTTTTTCATTTTGACTGTTGCCTTGTTACTAGCCTGAGGGGGAGGCATTTAAATTAGAGGAATTATTGGACAAGAAAACTGTCTCTGTTTCATACCCAAAAGACAGACTCTAATCTAATTGACAAAAAGGGGAAAAATTAAAAAGACAATATGAAATTTAGTGATGATCCAGCTCAGTTCACCTCCTTTTTAGGTGAGAACACTGATATTCAGAAAAGTTGCTGCTGCCACTTGAACAACGTGTTCTCACTACCAGTTCCAAGCAACTACAGTTTCTTAAAATATAAACTCCATGCGGGCACAGATTTCTGTCTGTTTTGTTAAGTACTATTTCACATAGTAAGTGCTGAATGGACAAATTTATAGTTCTAAACTACACGTGGTTGAAAGAGATTCAATATAAAAGAAGTATAATACATTTCTCTGAACTTTAAAAAATGCTGGCTCAGTGGCTGGGAATTGGGTTTCAAACCAAGATACCAGAACTGTAATGGCACAGAAGCAGCACCACATGACAGACACCGAAAAGGAGCTTGGAGAACCACACCATACATCTGCCCTATAGAGGTTCCTGACGTGCTTGGCTAACTACCTGCCTCAGTTATTCCTGGAGATCTGAGCATCCTGGTCTGTTGCTGTCCAGGAGTGCAAGTACGCATCCAGGAAAAAAGGACATTGTTGCAGAAAAAGAAAAGATCAGTGGGCCAATGACTTAAGAGTGTGAGGAGCTGGAGTCACCAGAAGGGGTAAGGGGAGAAGGGGGAATAGGCTAAGGAGGGCCATACAAACATGAACAATATTGTATGAAAATTAGAAAATAAAAATTAGTATTAAAAAATTGCTGGCTCTTTGAAAGTTATAAAATTGGTAGTATCCAGAACTTGATATCATAATTCTAAAATATTATCACAAAATATTAGCCACATACACAAGCAGGGACAAGAGAACCCTGAAGCAAAAATCTCAAAGCATGTAAGTTCATAAAAAGTTCTCTGTAGATAAGACAAAGGGATGAAATTCTTGAACTATGCTTACTATAGTGACGTATTCTGGAAAACATATTTGCATACAGGGATTAGTAGCATTTGAAAATAATGTCTTTAGAGAATCAAGTATTTACACAGACAATTAGAAAAAGAAGCTTGAAAACATTGATTCCAGGTTATGTAAAGACAGTAGCTTCAAATATCCCAAATAAACAGTCTAGATTCTAAAAAAGTTCCCTTGCCAAAGAAACTCTTATTTGGTTTAAAACTAGTCTGGACAATCTAATATATATATATATTTAGTACCAAAAAGGACACATGAGATAGTATTATAAAGTTAAAAAACACCAACCTCTTTAATCTCATGTAGTTTTCACTGGCAGCAGGTCGGCATTCAGCTCTTTGCACCACTATTCCTTCCAATGAAAGCTTATCTTAAAAGAAAAGAAAAAAACTAAATGTATTCAGACAGGTAACATTTATCATCTCAAAAATGCATTTCAACTCACCAACGACAGTAATATTGGTTACAATCAAATATAATTAATAATAAATATTAACAGAATGAAAGGGATACTTTAAAGTCTATATAGTAGTAGTATAGGTCAGACTAGAGAGGAACCTAATCTTTGGCTAGTCAAAAATGTGGTCTCCTGTCAGTTTTGTTTATTGAGTTGCTGCAGCCCTTTGCTAATAACATCTTTTATATACTTAACTTTGAAAGAGGGTTATATAAAAGGGCATACATGTTTTTTGAAGGGTATGGAGGCCTACCCTTAAGCCTTTGGCAAAGCGGTAACTTCTGACAACTTGCTAATTAGAACCACCATGACAAAGACAGTTATCTTTTTGTGAGTGTGTGAGCACACACACATGCAAATAAAATTCTAGAGTACATTTTGACTAGAACACAGCCTAGAAAATACTGTGAAACTGGGCACTGTCTAGTTTAGATTGTGTACCAGTTCTTCATGCCAGCTGCTCTGGTTTCTGTTCTCCAGCAGAATTATATATTCGGGAGTGTCCAAGTTAGAGTGTTAACTGCTATGTATATTTATCCAAACAAAGGGACAATTTTTCCTACCCTTAGTAAGAATTCTTACAGTGACCCTGATATAAACTCAAGAGAAAAAGAACAAGAAAGAAAGGTTAGCAACTACTGTGTGCCTACCGGGCACTATGCATTGTGGTAAAGTCACTCAAAAGACCTTATCTTGATAATACATATAAGAATGCCTGATGATGTCACCAGCTTTATTTACTAGTTGGGAAATGCCCACCAAGTTTAGGACCAATGATGGTTCAGACATATTCTTGTGATAATTCACCTGGGTTTTGAGAAGAGATTCAAGAAATCCTTTTGGTTATCAGGACAGTAATGCATTTATGATTCATCTCTTCAGGATGAATGACTTCTATTCATTCCACTACCATTAACTAAATGCCTACTATGTGAAAGGGCACCATGTAGGCACTATGGAATCAAAGATGATTAAGACACAGTAACGTCCTCAAGATGCATATAGTTGTCCGGGGGCGACAGATAACTTGACCAAAATGTAAAGAACATACTGAACCATGCCTACATAATTTATAACTAGAAAATCTTTTTGTAGAAAAAGAACTAGAAAATCTTTGTGATTTTGTTTCCAAAATCTTAGAGGCTCCTCACTGTTGCCCTCGGGTACTAATTATGAACACTGCATATGCATTTAATAGTATGAGGGTCCCACAATACAACATATGCAACCAATTTCATGTACAGACTGTGAGATGACTAGAAAGAACAATGTCCATCTCATATCAAAACATACCAGGAAATAAAAATGCTTATTATTTTGTTAAACTTAGGTGTAAATACCTAAAATAATCTCATCTTCTCATTAATAAGCAAGCTTAAATTTTGATTTTTTGAAAGTAAAACCAAATCTTACATTCAAGTTTGCCTCAAAGTTCAAAGAGCTATCTAAAAACTTTGGTTCTATCTTCAGTTGTTATAATAATAACAAGACCTGGAAAATTTTGATGCATAAATGTCTTAAATGTAAAAAAGAAGTACAGTACTAAAACATACTTTCTTAAAAAAAATCTAGAATACCATTCCTGAATACAATTTAACTTAGTTACATATTCATATGCTCATTAATACTAAGACTGAAAGAGCTATCTTTTAATACCACCTGTGAAATGTTCCCCTCTTATTTAGCAGTAACTACACCAGGTAGACAGGTTTAATGTAATTTTTAGTTAAAGGTTTCTGCTGACAACATTCTCTATATAACTCCCAAAAGGGTAAGAAGCATCCAAAGCACCTGTCCATTTCAACTTGGCTACCACTTGCATCTGTATTCTTCAAAGTCACTCACACAAAGCAATAAAATTCACTTTCCAAACCATAATTTTCTATCATATCCCCATATTTGCCCTTCTGAAGCTTAAAAAAACTTTCAAATTTTTTCCAAGTGTAAGAAAAAAAATCTAATTTATCAATAACGAACTTTTGCATCAACTGGGTACTCTTGGATAACCATATACCCTAGTTCCCTTGTTTTCTGTCTTCTCTTAAATAAATTAATTACTATATAGCCCTCTAAGCAATATTTAAAACACAGCTACTACCCTCAAAGAGTAGAGTCCAATGTCAATATTCATAAAAGGTCTATGGCATATAATCTTAAAAAGTATTGAGGAGCATCAGAGAGCTTTCATTTATGTGGGTTTTACTCACTGATATTAACCATATTAGAATCTAAAACAGAAATGATAAAATAGGCATGGGAAAGGCAAAAGATTTGGTGTTAACAATGAAAATAGTTTTGATTTCATAGAACCCCTGAAAAAGGTCTCAGGATCTCTCTACCTAGTGGTTTCCATACTACATTTTGGGGTCAGGTAGGATAAGACAGGAATATAAATCATTTTAATAGACTAGAAGTACTTCTGACAGACTTCCACTTAACCCACTTTGAAATCAGCAAGGCTCTCAGTTCCCCCTTTTAAATACAGTGACAGATGCCCCCAGTTCACTATACACTAGTGGGTAGCAGGTTAATTTTTAGTACTCCCACACACTTCTGCTCAAACTATGCTAGAACTTGTTTATGTTAGTTTTACTGTTAGTAATTATGCAACTTGATTATATGTTATATAATCCCATTAATTATGGTATGAGGAAGATGTTTCTATCAAAATGAGGTTTAATAATGCTTTGGTAAGGCTTGATACAAAGGTAATTTGCTAAAAAAACTGTACAATTAAGTATTAGGGAGAACAGAAGGGAAACATGAGAGGATCTGCATCTGTACTGCTTTACTGTATCTAAATTACTGCTCCATTTTAAAGAGAGAAAAACTAAAAATCTAACAAATTTATGGGATTAATTTTCATGAGAAAGTGGATGCTCAATCAGGATTTTATTCTGAAAGCTAAAGCCTTGTCTGAAATATGCATTTATAAGCTTAAGATAAAATGTTTAGGCAATAGGAATGCGTATTAATATAATTTAAGATTCCCTTATCTTTGACTTTAACTGAACAGCTACTGACCTTTATATATGGGCAATGGGATTCTATTGTACAAAGCAGAATTTGTTAAGGGTTATAAGATAGAAACACTGAGTACTGAGATTAAAATATACACATACACAAGAGAGGGATGGGGAATGAGAGACCTGTCTTTAGCTGGGGATCAAAAGAGATTTTATAGAGAAAATAATGCTTGTGTTGAACCTTGAAAAATGAGTAAGACAGATGGGTGGTGAGGCAGGTGGGAACTATGTGAGCACTGGTTTTGTTTCCTCTCATTCTGTCGATTACCAACTCTACTGTATCCTGCCTACTATCCCTCCTCCCTCTTTCTCTTGAATTTTAAACCAAGAGACCCAATCCAGAAAAAACTGGGAGGACATGGTCAAGACTGCACTCTAACAAGGAACTATATAAAGTTCATCTCTTTGAAGGCCTTGGGATGGCTCAGTTTCTACCTTTCCTTAGAAAGGCCATCTGTTCAGTTCTTTTTTGGATTCTGGGAAATATTCCAAGATACTTCCTAAAACTTCCTTTCATGCCCCAACCCCTCTTTTCTAGTAAGACTGGCTTACTTATTGGTTTCTACTGCTTAAAACAAAGGAATCTTAATGAGTATAAACATACACCTTGGTGACAGTATTTTATTTATCTAAATCCTGCCACATACTTACAGGAAAAAAATTGAGAGAAAAATTCAAAGGACATGCACACAAAGCACAACCCATAAAAAGAACTAAAAAAACAAAAAAAAAACAAAAAAAAAAAAAAAAAAAAAAAAAAAAAAAAAAAAAAAAAAAAAAAAAAAAAAAAAAAAAAAAAAAAAAACAAAACAACAACAACATAATTAATAATAATAAAAAAGAATCAAAGGGTTCTTGTTCCAATTCTGTGACTGAATGGTTATGCTGCTTTGGAGAAATTACTGAGAATTATGAGATTTCTTTCAGTTCTCTTTTGCTTAAAAAAAAAAAAAAAGTAACAACAAAACTGGCCTTCCTCTTTTGTTGGGGATGTTTTATTATTATTTCATCATTGTTTGTTCTAATACTTTCAGAAGACTCATAAAATTTCAATTTTCAGTAGAATTCAGAAACTTTCTTGGAACAATATCAAATGTTGAGAAGATGTCAACACTTGAAAATATACAAACTTCTGCTCTAAGTTAGACCTTCCTAATCTATAGCTTCATTGAGATATAGTCTGTTGAAGAACACACACACACAAAAAAAAACCGACTGAAACTTCTTACAAGGTAAGGGCATCCTAGATAGAACAAGTTAAAGTAGTGAGAAAGCAGGAAGGTTGCTTATTAGCATTGGCATTTAAGTAATGACAGCAAGTATGTTAGGACTTTGCATCAGGAAGTCATAGACATCCATTTTCACAAGACAGCTTGGGATTTAGTTCAAGTGTGGCGCTCTTCTATAGCACTTCCAACTCAAGGTAAAACACAGATAAGTGGAGTAGGAACAACATTTTGAACTGACCGTTGAGACTTTTGAAGCTATTTTCCTTATAACATATCTGCGCCTATTTTCTCTGGAAAAGGACTGAAGAATTATCTTCACAGAGCAGATACAGGTAAATAATTTTTAATATTCCTCCTAGTCTCCATTCTTTTCATTTGAAATATTTTCCTAGCAGTTTTTTTGGCCAGTGATTCATAAGGTAAAGTCTATTAATAACAAATGAAAACTATCTGGCACCTTAAGAAACCAGCTAGGCAAACTTGTAACCTCTTAATCTTAATAGAAGGTGATCTTTAGTTCAAATTTATCTACTGATCTGTTCTGATCTTGACCTAATATTCAAAAATTTTAGCAATAAAGGATAATGTTCAGATTCCAGTAAATCTACAGAGCTGACATTTATTTATACATGAGGATCAAATGAACAGAAAAACATTCCCCAAAGTTATATTTATATGCTTACTTGTATTAATATTCAGACGAGATCGGGTGCATTCAGGGTGGTATGGCCGCAGACTACTTGTATTAATATTCAAATTACAAATATACTTAATGTGCTAGGAAATCCTAACTTTAAACCAAATATTGAACCCATAATTTGAGGACTTAACTTAGGATGTAGAAATCGCAACTTTTCAACTCTACTTTCTAGGATAACAGTACGAACACTGGAGGGGTATGGCATTTGGTAACTGTGACCCCCCTTTTTTTTAGCATTATTATTATTTTTTAGCATTATTACCTTCACATATTTTCAAAGTCATATGCCTCATTTTGAGATTGTAGATCGTTTTATTTTCTTCTCAAATGGAAGGCAAAATTCCATTTTGGCAAATAGCATAAAAATTATGAGTTCTATGCAATAATATAATTCCATTGTTCACTTGATGGCTCATAGAAGTGCTTTGCTCATGTGGTCACAATAAAATTTTCCAGGGAATAATCATGTATAGCTCATAGTTCAGAAAGGAAAAAAACTAGTTCAAAAAAACTTGATATGGTTTCTGCTTATAGATTTATAAGGCATAGGTTTTTACTGAAACACCAACTTCAAAAAAGCATTTAAAATATAAATTAATATGACTTGTAAATTCTTTTCAAGATGACCTCTGTAATGAAAAGCAATGAAATGTACACTGGAATTTTGCCTGCACTTTTTATTTGTCTTGTCATTTTTATTTGTGTCCCTTTTGATACACAGTATTTTAATCTTTTCTAAACTCAACTGAAGCTTAATAATTTGCCCACAACGCAAAGTTTTCTGGGCTTCACTGAAGGTTCAGTTCAGCAATGCAAGATGCTTACAAGTGTATTTAACTGATTCAAATTACGTACCCACATCAAATTCCTGCCAGAGGTGACATTCATTGAGTCCTAGGAGGAATCAAGCACCCTGCATATTGGTAAAATACTGTGTTCAGTGAGCTCCACAAGGAAGTATTTGTGTTAATAAAAGCCCAGTACCAGACAACATCTGATGCACACAAATTTTTTATTTCAAAATGAAATGAAAAATTTGACAAATAGAATTAGATTAACAAGAAAAAAGCCTTGATTCACAAAATATGTTAACATACCATGTAATCTATTTTTATTTTTTAACCACAAAAATATACTAAAGTAAAAATCATAGCTGGATATCAAAATGAATGTTTCTCACAGGCAATGTTATTAACAGGAGGCTATGAAAAAGAAGCAAACTACACATTAAAAATAAGAGAAACTCAGCTTGTGAAGAAAGGTATTGGAAGACAGAGAAATGTGATAGAAAATGCAATGATTATGGGCTAGTTAGATTTTGGAACTCAGCAAGATAATCATGAAGTTATGTAGTTACGTTGGTATCAAATTCAAGTAAAGAAGACAAATCAACTAAGTATGAAAATATGTGGAAAGTCCAGAGCAGAGATACACTATCAAATTTAAGTTAAAATTTACAGCTTCAATGTTAGCTATAATTGTTTATTATTTCTTTCTACGATAATAAGAATCTCTAAAAGGCATAAAAGCATGCATACAGGTGAGGACAACCAAAAAGTTTTGACAGAGATGGAAAGTACTTAAACAGAATCACAGATTTCCTATTAAAGGTAACTCAAAAGATCACTCCTTTTATTTGAAAGGGAGTGTTTAAGTTTCTTAGGGGAGTAATCCCTTAACTCTAGAGTAATAATCAAGTCTTATATCATCCAACTAACATAGATACTTTCTTGCTAAGGTTCCACTTCCTTCCATAACATGGGAATCTTCGGCATGTAAGAGGAACTAGCATATATTATGACATCATCTCCCCTGTCAATGTTGTAAGAATGACTTCATTTTGCAGTGGAAGTTGGTACATAAGATGGGAATTCCTTTGTTAGCATGGAATAACTTCTATGTAATGCCAACAGTGAAAGATTAGCATCACCATATAGGGGAAAGCTCTGTTAGAATCTGCTTAGGAATTGGGGACCTACCCAATAGATAAACTCTTATCAAGAACTTGACAGTGGCATTGTTAAAATTCTCAAATTTGGCTAACAGATTATCTTATATGATGGTTACAAATGTCTAAGAGGTGCTTTAACTAAAAACAACTGGGATACTGGGTAGAACACATCCTCAAGTCTAGTGGTCAAGTTGGTCTAGGTGAGTTAATTTCTGACATATGGATTAACCCCTTCTGTTGAAACCACAAAATGGATTAATACCAGTTTGTAGTTATCTGTAGTGAGGTAGAGAAACACAGTCACATTAACTATGAATGGTTCCTTGAGCAAAGGTACTGAGGCACCAAACTTTGAGTGCTTGACTGATTCTACCCAGAACAAGCTTTCCCTACCTCCATCATTGTATTTAAGCAGATAAATACAAACTAAGACTAAAAAGAAAACAACCTCATTTTCTCTAAAGGACCAGGTGTACAACAGGCAGCAAGGATCAACGAAATGCCAAATTTCTATAAACGGCAATTATCTTGCTTTCATGGGAATAATATGGTATATTGGGAAAAGGTGAGGCCTACTGGGTGCCATTTTTCATTTCTAAGACTGCAAACTGGGAGCAATGGGACAAAAAAGAGAAGTCCCATAGGTTCACATTAGTTTCTAGTCAGACTCTATGACAAGGCTCCCATTACATTATTGTTGTCAAGCCATGGGTGGCAAACTAATCATATATGACAGATTTGATTAGCCAAGAACATTAAAGTCTAGAGTGAGAAAAAGCTTAGAAACATAAGACAAAGGTTAGAAAGTGTATGACAGGGTGGTAAAGAGTATGTCAAGACAGGCCAGCAGAAACAAAGAACATACAAAAGTAGTTTTTAAAGCAAATGGCAGAAATTAGAAGTGAGTAAATTAGCAAACGTAAGGAGGCACTGGCTTAGTGGCTAAAAGGTCTGCAGTCCAATCTCCAGGAACCTCCCCTCACTTCCCCTTCCCATGGAAGCTGTTCCTCTAGTAGCACAAGCTTCTTCTGGGTGTTCAATGGAGGTACCTACAAACAGGTCAAACAGGATATTTGGAAGCAGATCTAAAATTACAAAATAGTCAACTGTACTACATCTTAAAAACATATAAAGAAAATTCCAGCAAGGTCCCCACCAATATAGTACAGTTATATTAATTATGATATAAAGTTCATTAAAACAGCTTATAACTACAACTAAAATATTATGTCTTTGTTGATTTTGCTGTTATGATGCTAGACATGTGTAGTTACTACCTACACGAAAATTCTATGAATCAACTCAACAGGTTTTAAGAAGCCATTATCTATAAAAAAGACGACTTAAAAATGTTCCCTCTCACCTTTCCTACTCTTCCTGGCCCCTGTTAAAATATAAGAGTAAACTATTCTTAAATGATGCAGGACTGAGAATGATGCTGACCTATCATTAAGAAGCTGTAAAATCCTAGAATACTCTCTGCAATGCAATTCTAACTTTGGCAAAATGAGGAGGACTAAATTTCATGTTTTTTAAGCAAAAACTCAGTTTAAAAAAATTATGCTTTAGAATTTTAGTTTAATTTTAATAGACTTTGGACAATCTCGATGGAACATAAATGTTAAATTCAAAATGCAATAATTAAGGATGTAATTTTTAATAATCATATCTAGAGAAAATCTGACATTATTTAGAGAACATACAAGGTAATAAATATTTTTTAGAAGACTTTCACTGTTTCTAGTAACATACAATTGTATAAAAAATGCCTTTAATGAAGTAGAAACAGAAATCAATCTAATTTAAATCTAAGCTTAATTCGAAAAACAATGTCGTTCTTTAGAAATTAGTAGACAGATCAGCTGAATGATAATGTCGAAAACAACATTTATATTTCTAATTTTTGAATCTCTAAATCTAGACATGCAAGTTCAGGTTCCTAAAATGTTTTGGAAGGCAACTTAAGGGGAATGAGAAAAAAATAAAGGGAGAAGTGAACGCACACTGTTCTAGTTACCAGGTTTTAAGAAAAAAAAAAAAAGAAAGAAAAGCTTAGCCTTTGGAGCTTTCTTTTGCCTTATGTGAATCATGAACAAGCAATTTTCCTATGACACTATTTTATAACAGGAATTTTGACTATATCTTTTACCTTTCCAAATACATGTACACACACACACACACACACACCCACAAAACCCAAAGAGCTACAGTTATTTTCCACAGTAGTGTAAATCTTTGTTCAGCACTGAAGCAGGTTTAAGGCAAAAAAACCAAGCTTATAAATTTTCCATAGGAAATCTTAACAAAATAAATTATAAATGATTACTTCAAAGCTTACATTTTTTTTCCACCTTTAGGGTAACAACAAAATAACAACTTGTTGCTAAGGGACATGAAAATAAATTTTATCACTTGCCAAGATTCCCAAATCAGAACCACATGCAAACCCAATTAAATTCAAGTGCTATATCACAAAAACAGGTTTAAGTATTCTCACTTGAAGGTCTAAAATGACTAATAATTATGAAATATGTGGCTTTTATAGAAGAAAAGATTCTATATGTTTGATTCCTTTCTCTTTAAATTTCCTAAACTTCCAATTTACTTAAAAAACTGGTGTTAACTCAATATACATTAGTCTCCAAAAGATGACAGTATTATTCAACATTAAACCTGTCTGATTAAATCGTCACATAAAAGGAATTTAGAAAAACAAAGATTCACAGAGCTAGAGAAATTGTAACTGAGTTGTTTGAGAAGGGGAAATTCAATTTATTTTTAGTGACTTTCATTATTTCAGAGAATATACATGAAAATCTTTTCACAACAAATTCCTTCCCTGATAGTGTTAAATGCAAATTATCTTTCTTCTGCCTTACTCCAGAAAGCTCCTGCATACATAGCTGATACGCCACCTACTGCAAAACTGAGCTGACAGCGCAGGGGATGCTGCCAGCATTTCCATTCCATCACCAGACAGGAGCTGAATAAAGGCGTGTTTGTGTGGTAGTGTTTCTTTCTGAAAATCTCAAAGCCAAGGAGAGCAAGCTGAAATAGCATCTTCAAAAATGGAGCGTAAACTGAATCGAAGAGAAAAAGAAAAGGAATACGAAGGGAAACACAACAGCCTTGAAGATGCTGATCAAGGGAAGAATTGCAAATCCACACTGATGACCCTCAACGTTGGTGGATATTTATATATTACTCAAAAACAAACACTGACCAAGTACCCAGACACTTTCCTTGAAGGTATAGTAAATGGAAAAATCCTCTGCCCGTTTGATGCTGATGGTCATTATTTCATAGACAGAGATGGGCTCCTATTCAGGCATGTCCTAAACTTCCTACGAAATGGAGAACTTCTACTGCCCGAAGGGTTTCGAGAAAATCAACTACTTGCACAAGAAGCAGAATTCTTTCAGCTCAAGGGACTGGCTGAGGAAGTGAAATCCAGATGGGAAAAAGAGCAGCTAACACCCAGAGAAACCACATTCTTGGAAATAACAGATAACCACGATCGCTCACAAGGACTGAGAATCTTCTGCAATGCTCCGGATTTCATATCAAAAATAAAATCTCGCATAGTCCTGGTGTCCAAAAGCAGGTTGGATGGATTTCCAGAGGAGTTTTCAATATCATCAAATATCATTCAATTCAAATACTTCATAAAGTCTGAAAATGGCACTCGACTTGTACTAAAGGAAGATAACACCTTTGTCTGTACCTTGGAAACTCTTAAGTTTGAGGCTATAATGATGGCCTTAAAGTGTGGCTTTAGGCTGCTGACCAGCCTGGATTGTTCCAAAGGGTCAATTGTTCACAGCGATGCACTTCATTTTATCAAGTAATTACCTGTGTTGCGAACAAAGGCAACAAGCATGCAGCCAGCAAGCTTCGGAAAACCACAGCATCAAAGGCATCCCAGATAATGTGCCCAGCCAGCTCGGTACTCAGAGCCCTGCTGCTAATCAATTACTGTGAGCTAACGGTATGTAAATTCTATGGCTAACATGTACTTCTATAGGGTGTTCCTGCTGATCAGACTCTTACATTTAAAAAGAAAGCAGTGATCAGAATCCTATACATTGTAAATAAAGACTGGATGTTTTGCTATTTGTTCATCTTTCTTAAGCTGTCTTTCAATCAGTTCGGCTTGGGTACTTGCACAATAAACAAGCATGTACATTATCACTCACATAAGTAAACGGTAAAGTCATGTTTTACGGGACTACAAGCTTTCAAATTCTTTATACTTATGGCAAATGAAACTGAAATGGTAAAATTATCCAGCAAAACTGATGTGCAGATTTATTAAAACAGAGCTATAGTAAAACAAAATGAGATAACAAGGCATTAAGAGTTATTGATTTACTTTTTAATGGTAGGCACCAAAAGCTTACTCAAAGATCTTGTATTTTAATATTTTGCTGAAAATTCCTAGAAAACTGCTTGATGACAATAAAAAAATAAAAGCACTACTAGCTTCTTTGCTTGTATTAATAATTATAATAAAAAATTTCATGTGTCACTTTAAAAACAATAGTACCACTTGATGATTTTCTACATTATGTACTGATGTAGTGACCTGGCAGGTTAGAGTTACCCAATGTTCTGCAAATGACAAAAACCAGGAAATTTACTTCCTTTGTAGGCTGAGCTCTACTACAGCATGGAAAACTTAGTCGCAAAAGAATATAGGAGCTGATTTCCATAATCTCCCCATAAGGTTCAATTTTCAAGCTCAAAAAAATAAATATCACTAAAAACTATTCCTAAGAAAAACTTTTATTCTTTTATAATAGCTATTTTTTAACAGTACATGATTCTTTTAGAACCTATTTTTTATGCTAAATCTTGGAACCACTGATTTCACTTATTTATTTTGTGCTAAACAAGAAGTTATTTTTTAAAAATTTAATATTGCATATGGCTCCCTCAATGAGGCAACCTAGTAACTTAGCTTTAACTGTGAGTGCATTTTTTTCTCTCCTAAAGAAAAGTTAAAATAATTTCCATGTCATTTATTTTCTTTGGCATCTCAGAAAAATATCTTAAATCTGCTTCTTCAAAATTTATTCACTGAAATTAGTAACTGATTCTTAATTTCAATGAAGATTTCTGAAAATTTTGACTAAAGTTACATAAGTTAGCATATACGTTAAATATTTGCTAGCTTACATACAATTTTACAATAAAAAAATTAGCAGCAAAGCAAATACTCAGTCCCAGAATTCTAACTTTCACTTACAACATCTAAAGCAACATAAAAGTTGGCAGTAAATACCAGAATATTTTAAAACTTATTGCACTAAAAAGTTCTTTAAAAATTTCACATATAAAAACTCTTTTATGTGTAGCTAGAGTGTTTGTACTAAAACAGCAAATTATCTCTTACTACTTAAAAATGGCTTAATCAGGTTTTAAAGGAACTATGAAAACAGAAAGAAAAAAAAAAGAGTAAAATTCAGTTTAGCCATCTCTATAATTGGTTCATAAACCTTTCCAGCTTATGAGCTGACTTTTCCTTGGCATTTGGACTTTAGTAGTAAAAATATTGGTAGTGATTTAATGTCAAAGCAAGATTTTCTCTAACAAGATTTCACTACAGATAATAATAAAAAAAAAAAACAGCCTTGACATATATTTTGACAGAAAATGTAGCTGAACAAAACTCAGAAGCATAAGCAGGGTTTTTCTCCCATCAATTTACAAAAAGAGAATATGGCAATCATTACTAAAGAAATCTGAGATTCAGTAACGTACATCTCAAAAAAAAAATCTGTTCTGCATGATTTAATTCTTCCTCAGGCTTTGATAAATCATAATATCCTAAAGTCATTTAATGATCCAGAAGGAAATTTGACTGGATTGATTACTTCATGTAACTTTATAAATGTACCGTTCTTAACTTCAAAATTACTTTACACTTGGATTTACACATTCAAGTGCCTAACTATTATAAGTATACAGAAAATACCTAGTTTTAAGCTGTTATTTTCTAAAAATATTTTGATACTTTCTATTAAAAATTTCAAGAAATCATACAAAATGTCATTTATAAATGGATTGAGGGTGTCTTATTGTCTTTTGCAATTAAGAATTTCTTCCTTGGTAAATAATTTTTCCTCAGTAAATACTGCTCTACAGAATAATTACAAAGTAACTCTTCTTCAGAAGAAAATAAAAATGTAGATTATATGTGCCATCAGTCTTCTACTAGAAAGTATCCCACACTGATTCTAGCACTGCCCTTAAAATATTAAAAATAAAAAGAGCTTATGGTGTATTACATTTCTAAAATGTATATGGGAGCATGAAGAATGAATGAAAGGAAAAACTAATGAGATCTTTCAATTAATACAAGAAGCCTAACATCTAAGACAAAGATGATAATACTGAGTAAGTTTGTAAAATTTTTTAAAAAAAAATTCAAGTGCTACTTTTAAGATGACAGTAAAAGGGGGCAGTGATTAAATGTCTTTATTACATACCAGTAACAAGTCACAAACATATGCTATTTCAAATAATTCTCATGACAACCCTAAGAAAAGGGCTGCTATTCTTTTCTTACAGATGAAGAAACAAATAGAGGGCTATGGAAGTTGCTACAGTCATACAGTTAGTAAGAGGGAGAAGAGGAAGCAAGGTTGGATACCCATTCCAGACCCAGTAGGAACTATGTCTGCTTTTATCTTTAACACCTAGAACCTGGCAAAAAATAGGTATTCATGAAGTAGGTGCAGAACACAAAATATGAAACTGAGTTTGCCTTCCTTAAAACCTTTCAAGGCAGGTACTCTTAACGAGCTGAGTGACTTTTGGGAATGCAAATAATATTTTTAATGTCACGACATGTCATTTAAAGAACATAAGGTGAATCATCTCACAAGAGTAAAAAAATCTCAAAATTTTCTACTGGTAAATCTGGATTCTTTTATATATAAAATTTGCTGAAAAGGAGATCAACATTTCATGACTTGTACAGTCCACAACTGACACATTATGAGGAAAAAAAATATGACACAGCTAAGCACACCAGACTCCTGAGTCAGACTTGTGTTCAAATTCCATCATCATCCACTAACTTGCTTAAATGAGCATAAACAAGATTTCTAATTTCTTTTAACATCTGCACTGTAAAGTGGAAAAATAACCAGCTGATAAAGGTTGTACAAGCTTAAATTAAACTCTACATGGAAAGTAACTCATCATGCTAAATTCTTAAAAGCACTGACTATTAATTTATGTGTAAAGCTATCTTATAATATAATCACAATAACAGACACAAAAATGCAAATTTACATTAACTAGGTTTTTTACTTAGACATGAAAAGAATGGGTAACTTAAAAAAATACAAGCTTTATACTATACTGAATTATTGTAAGATAAAATAACATACTTAGAATTGTTACAGACAAACAGCTTTCTTCTGTATGAGTTTAAAAATACACATGATGAGCTTTTTGGGACTTTTATCTTCTAGTTTCATGAAATTGCAAGAACAAAATCACTGCAGCTGTTATATCAGCAATTTAAAATCAGCCAGCAGTAATATGGTGATAACAAAATCTTAAAAATAACTCTGTCAAATACAGAGAATAGTCTGGTGGTGCAAGGGATAGGAAGAGGTGGGCAGAATGGGTGAAAAAGTACAAACTTTCGGTTATGAAATGAGTAAGATATGGGAGTATAATGTATCATTAGTAATACTGTACTGCATATTTCAAAGTTGTTGAGAAAGTAGCTCTTAAAAGTTCTGATCTTTAAAAAAAGTGTACTTCTATATGCTAATGAATGTTAACTGAACTTAGAGTTGTGGTCATTTTGCAACACATGCAAATATTGAATCATTATGTTGTACCCATGGAATGATATATGTCAACTGTACCCAACAGAAAAGCTGTCCCTATTTAATAAATTATGATTAAATGTTTTAACTGTGATATTATTCAAAGTCCATTTACAACATCTGAATCATAATTATCCTCGCTAATAAAGCAGAGATAAACTATCCAAAACAGCATGTAACTTAGAAATTATATGCATTTAATTTTGAAATATACTTACTACTTCTATAGCCAACTTATCTTCCTAATGATATTCATATAAGCTAATAAATTAATTTGCGTCTGTGAACAAACATCAAGGAAGGGAAATGAAGGAAACCATACTGGGCAGAGTGATGTGTCTACGATGAAATTTATAATTTGTCTAAAACTGCATAAAGAAGTGACTATGTTCTACTTCTTTGGACAAAGATACATAATTATTCAAGTTTCTGTTACACAAAATCATTCACATAAATGTTACAATTTATGTTAAAATTTCCAGCAATGAAAAAAATGTACAATATCAGATGGTATAAAAAATATGGAAACTCTAGTTTTATTTATATAATCAGTAGTTATCTTTTTTAAATACTACATTGGATATTAAAGACTGAAGCAATTATATGTTTTTACTACATATCTTTTAAAAACTATTCCCTAGATTAAATACAATACAGCTAACCTAGGAGCACAACAGATTTTTCTAAACTAATGATTCCAGAGTATTCAGTTGCACTTAAGACAAATTTGGTAGTTTTAATTTTTATAAATTCTTTTTTATGACAGGTCTGGCATCTTGAAGTAATTAAGATTACCATCCTCTAGGAAGTTTGCCATTTATTTTTTTATATCGTTAAAACATAAAACTGATTTCCTCTTAACTCCAGTCCACTGATTTTGCCTCATTATACCATATGTTTAAAAACTATTTTTTTTAATTCTCAAGATTTATTGAATATTAGCTTTAATCTCACTGGCTTCTTGATTTGGTAACTTTCTTTGACTTAATATGGTTTTACAAAGAAGTAGGCCATTTAGCATTTATGTTAGATACCATATCATTTGGTGAGTCTTAGTTTATATTTTATTTTAAAAAAACATTCATTTAAAAAGCACGGATGTAGAGACCCATGTCCCACAACCTAATAAAATTACTTTGATTTTTACATAATTTTTATCCACATACAGATATTTTTAAAGGACCTTCTATAGAAAGACTACATATACTATGCACAGACATATTAATGAAGGTTGGATGACTAACAGACACACTAAACGGAAGACTCTCAAAGCCATAAATGGTTGATTTATAAAACAACAAAATCAAAATATGCAATCACAGACATTTAAGACACAAATCTACTTTTTACAATGCCAAAAAACAAGTTATAAGGAATCAGCATATAATCAGTTACCTTGAAAACTGAATGTGAGTTTCATTAAAATGTCATTGTGGTTCCCAGTTTTACCCCTCTTCTCTCTTTATCTTAATCAAAACTAATTTGTATACTGGGCACATTGTGTATAAGAAAAGGAAATTTAACTATTATCTCTTGCTAGTAATAGCACAAAAAAATCAGAGAGCGTAAGATTCAGATGATGGATACACTGAAAAATAACAAAGCTTGATATACAAATTTGGCAGTTAATACTGAGGAGTTTAAGTCATTTCCAGTCTTCACTTGTATCACCTTAAGACTTTCCAATAGGGAATCAATCATAGTTCCCTATATTTGAAAAAAAAAAAAAAGAAAACATGTACCAAATGGTCATTTTAATTCAAGGTAATGGAAAAGAAAAGCAACTGAGGATTTCAAAATCAATTCAAAAGAGAAATATCAATTCTCCAATGTTAAGAAATGCTAGAGTATAGAAAAACTGAAGCCTATTCTACAGAAACTGGTTTCTATCGACAAAGGAACAACCACTATCTAGCTACATCTTCCCCTGACAAAATCATCTCATTGTTTGAGTAAACTTCAGGTATTTGATTATAAAAGATCACTTCCCTAGAAAAGTATGTGAATGAGTGGGAAGGAATTTTAAAAAGAGTTGAATCTCATCTTTTAGAGGAGATTACAAAAATGTCTAGCATTTGTTGAGGTGTTACTATGAACCAGGCACAGTATTAAGTACTCTGCATGAATGTTCTCCTTGAAAGTGCACACTGGTCTTGGTACAGAGATTGCTAGATAATTCTCCAACATTAACTCTTCCCTTCTTTGTTAATAACCCAACCAGATTCAATTGTTCTCAGATAAAAACCTGTATTTCTCCATATTATGTGGCTACAAGTGTGGCAACGCTATTAAGTTCTGATCAATATGAAAACTTGTGAAACATCTAGGGTTGGACTTTGACTATAGTCCTATAAAAGATTATCCAGCCTGGGAAGCTTTATTCCCTCCATTTTGCTGCCCTGGGATATAGATGTAGTGGGTGTAACTGTAGCATCACTCTTCTCATCTTTCCACATTAAGAGCCTTGTGGTAAACTGCTCAAATAATCAGACATTACCACCATAGTAACACATCAACTAAGAAGAGTACTGATACTGATGCTCATATACTTCTGAAAAAAGTATCAGATAAGTGACCTAAAGAACAATAGTAGATGAGTTTTTCTGGTTATATACCCTGAATTTGAGAATCCGTGAAAGGCAACAATCATATATCAATAGGTCTTTCCTTCCTTCCTTCCTATATCAATAGGTCCTTCCTTCCTTCCTTCCTTCCTTCCTTCCTTCCTTCCTTCCTTCCTTCCTTCCTTCCTTCCT
>PVHY01005125.1:59509-86234 GCA_004024945.1 Uropsilus gracilis | reverse complement strand
AAAAAAAAAACTTGATATAGGAAAAAAAAACTTAATAAAGAGATTAGAAATATAAAAGTAAAAAAATTAAACAAATCTCCATAGATAAAGCAATCACAAGTACTTAAGTCTTTCAGGACCTCCCATCCATTGATTCTATCACCTTTGCCCTGGACTTCTCACGTCCTACTTTACCTCTCTACCCAACTCCAACTTCCGTGGTCAGCCAGCCATATCTCTCCCCTGTATTTGCCAGTTACCTAAGCCCCTTTCTTAATTTGACTTGTTCCCTTAACAAAACATGAACCCCACTGAAGAGAACTCCAACTCTATCCTGCACTGCTGAGATCAAATGTACCTAGAGAAAAACATATAACCCATTCTGACTGGTCTCACACCAAATTTGTAACCACTGACTGAAAATGACCTTTTGCTGTTACACTACAATATTTCTTATTTTCTAGGCCTACTATGCTGTCTCTTCCCTCAAACCTCCAACATTTTCTTCACCAGCCTCACTCTTTCTGATATCAAGAAGGAATCAGAAGATTTTCCAAAAGCTCCAGTCACATCTTCCTATACACTTCATCAGCAGTGTCCATGTATTCTGCCTACTTTCTTATAATAACATAGGAATTGCTAAGAGTTCCTAAAGCCCACTACAATTCCAGAAAAATCCTTTGTCTTTTCTTCTTCTCAAGAACATCTCTCCAACAATATTCCTTTCATTTCTACAGTATATTTTTTCTCCCCTAAAACTGTTCTCATCATCAAATGTGCTGTAATCTCCTCCATTTTGATTTCACTTTTCCAACTACCACTCGATTACTCTGGTTCCCTTCAAGGAAAACTCTCTTGAAAGAACTGTCTCTGGTGGCTGTCTCCAATTTCTCTTTTCTCTGTTCTCTTGAACTGGCTTGTATTTAAGCAGTTGTCCCTCTGAACTTCCAAAATTGCTTTCTGTTAAGGTCAATAAAAATCTGACAATTCTAGCTACCTGAGAGCTGCCTGCACGCCCGGGTCCTAGCCATCAGAGCTCCCTTGCTAGGAGGGAGCAAAGGGGATGAAGGTTCTTGGGTAAGCTCCCTAAGCCAGGTGAGTCCAGGAGGGGTGACAGAGTGGGGGTTTGGGTGGCCCCACACACCAAAGGATGGCTGATGCACAGGGCAGCCATCTGCAGCCCAGATTGGCAGAGCCATGTTGCCCCCTGCTCCTAGCCCAAGGGGAGCATGGAAGGGTACAGGCTCAGCCATCTGGGCCCCGCCCCCACACAGGGAGGTACCGGTGCACAGTGGGCAGGTGGGTGGGGGGTGGGTGGGGGTAGGAAGGGAGGAGCCCCTTCCTTTTCGCTCTCACTCCAGCTAAACTTCAAGAGGAGCAAGAACATGCGCAATACAAACCCCATCATAGAACAAACAAGTGAGGGATCATGCAAAAATCCATCCCACAAGCCTGAGCTGGACACAGCAGATGGACAATCAAGAGAATCAGTGCATGCGAGACAAGATAAACAACTGTAGAGACATGATGTCACCATGTGCACCTATGCGCTCACCAGGTTGGGAAGACCCGGGAGCTCATTTCAGAGATGCCTTCTAGGAGAGCAACACCCCCTCCCCACACCACAGGAGAGGAGAGGAAGACCAAAGAGGGGTAATTGGCCCCACATCAAAACTGCAAACGGAGGCAGAGGAGATGCTCTACAAAGGCCATTCACAGATGCCTGTATTCACAGAGAAACTTCTTCACCAACACTGCCTGGGGGCGAGACCCCCTAAATCTGACACCAGAGCCATATGGTAAAGCAGCAAAGCAGCGGAGATGGGATTGGAGAAGACGGCCTGCAGCAAGAAAACATGGACAGACCACAAATGAATGCAGACTGGCCGCCCAACGCAAACTTAAAGACTGAAAACGTAACAGCAAGGCTCGCCTGGTTCCAACAACACAGTGCCTCACCCAGGGAAAGGACATTTCCACAGCAAAGAAAGAGACTAATAGACTCACCACAACTAGTAAACAACTAGTAAACAACAAAGAGGTTTGAGAGAATGGAAGGGGCACCAGAGGGAGGAGGAAGGCAGAGGTACCCCAAAAACCACTTACCGAGGTTGTGATCTAAAGAACAAAATAAATAATATTAAAAAAAATTTTTTTGACAATTCTTACAACTTACTGACCCAACAGTAGCAGTGCTTCAACACTTCCAGGACACCACAATCTCCTATTTCTCTCACTACACTGGCTATTCTTCTTTACTCTCTTTGCTGGTTAGTCCTCAACTTCTCAATATAAAGATGCAGGGGCTCAGATTTATCTAACAAAGAGTCACAAATCATATCTATAGCCCAAATTTTCCTCTACATGCTAAACTCATAATCATCTCCTCACTCAACATGCTAAATTGTGTCTAGTAAGCTTCTCAAATTAATATGTCAAGAAAAATTCTATATCATCCCTGACAAATCCATTCTTCATACAGTGTTCCTCACCTCAGTTAAAAGGTGAATCCATCCTTTTTTGTGTAGACTAAGAATTCTGAGTCATGCTTGAATTATCTTCTTTCAATCTAGTACCTCACTGATGAGTAAATCTTGCCAGCTATACCTCTGAAGCATATCCAGAATCAGACTACATTGCATGACTTCCACTATCACCACTACAATCCAAACTACCAACACTATGATGACCTCTTGTCTGGATACTGAAATTGTCTTCCATCTAATTTCATCCCTACTGCCAGCTCGCAACACAGCAGCCAGAGTGAGCTTAGAAAAACTGAAATCAAATCACTTCACTCCTCTGACACTCCTTCATTCAGAATAAAATTCAAAGTCTTTGTTATGACATATATGGCCTCACACAATTTAGTTTCTCAGTAATTGTGCTCATAGTCCACTCTATTCTCTCCCTCTCATACCCTCTGTTCCAGTCACACTCACTTCCTGGCTGTTCCTCAAGGAATTAATCAGGTACCTTTGCACCGTGAAGACTTTGCTGCTGCTGTTCTTTTGCCTAGAATGTGTTCTACATGGGCACATGCTAATTACTCACCTCCTTCAGATTCTATTCAAAGGCCATTCTCTCAGTGAGGATCCCCACTAACTTCCCTGTTTCCTATTCACTTCCCTTGTTTTATTTTTCACTATATTACTTCTCAGTATCAAAAGTACTATATATTTTACCTAGCTATTCTATATACTCTCTTTCTCCTCTGAATAGAATACATGCTTATTGACAGTCAAAAAATTTTTACCTGCTTCTTTCACTGCTGCATCTCCAGCGCTAAAACAATGCCTGGAATATGGCTAAAACACAACTGTCACAAAGTATGTGCTCAATAAAAAGTATGGTTTTTCTCCTCTTTTCTCCTTTCTTCTCTTTCTCCTCTTTCTCCTCTTTTCTCCTCTTTCTTGAGTCACCACTAACAAGATTTTAAATTATATCAGCAGAAATACAATGCCACTCCTAAATCAAACAACTCAATGTATTTGCCTTACTGAAAGTAGGTTAAATAACTGTAATTTACATGACGTTATTTTCTAGAATCCAAATCTACAGTCCATCTATTGTACACACCTAAAAGAATCACTTCCTGAAAATGATGGTTTTCCCCCAAATACAAATATTTACCTTCCTAAAATCATTCCTTGGAGTTTCTAAGCAATCCTGAGAGGCCACTGTTTTCCTCTGTTCTGGGACAGAAGCCTTCACCTTAGAAGGAGAAACTAAAACAGCACCACCTGGAAAAACGCAGATGATAGCAAACTTGAAACTAAACCATTATACAGAAAAAGCAAGTAAGAAAGGCACACTGTTTCCACATTACCGACAGCTGGAGTGGTAAGATCATGATGTGTCCTCTGTAATCCACCGAGTTCTCTCAACTTTGGAGTAGGAAGCCTGCCTCCTTTTCCTGAAGACACAGAAGATGACTCTGACCTGCAAATTTAAACAAGCTGTTCAGAAGCATTTCTTCCAGAAAATACATATAAAATATGTTACATTACCATCACTGTGCAATAATAAAAGTATAAAATTTGTAAGATAAGATCATTTTGTTTCTGAAAAATAACAAGCAGTGAACTTTGAGTGACTGTTGGGAGATGGGAAGATCACAAACCAGCAACAACAGCTGAGAATCCTCCCACTAAATCAGTACCTATGTTACATCTAAGTTGCAAAACTCATGAAAGAATGATAAGGGATTTGGAGAAGTGGACAAAAAGCAGGATTTACAGCAACTTCAATTATCAATGATACAAAACCATTCCCCAAAGCAATTTGCATTATAAATTCACAGGAGTAAAGTGTTATCTTCTTTTTTTGGTATAAATATTGATACTAAAGATCATCTGCTATTTTCTTTAAATCATAAAGTCATTCTTTCAGACATATTTATAAATCTAGCAAATCATAATTATAATTAATGTTACATAAATGGCAAAAAAATAATTCTATTACTTCTTCCCAAATAGCTGTGTTCATGACATTAACATTAAATCTGCTCATTACCCATAAAGCAAGAAAATAAACCACTATTTTAGTGACAAAATCAAGATATACAGTGTTTCTATATACTTATTAATTTAAAAACTCTCACCCTTCTTTTATCTTGTCTGCCTTGGATTTCTCAAGTACTTCCAACTTCTCTGGCTCTCCCATATAAACCTGCTCCTCCCTTTTCTCCCCTTCATCCCCCTCCTCTTCTCTCTGTTTCTGTATGTCTTCATTGCCTTCATTGTTGTTTTCCGCATCCCAAGCCAAGCGCCGTCTAACAGGTAAGGTAGGAGGATCTGACAAGCCCAATTTCTCTGTGGCATTTTTCTGGGGTTCTTCAAAGACAGGACTTTTTTCTTCTAGTCTTGAAGAAGGGCCTTTCTGCAAAGTCTTATGGGTTGTAGGATCTCTGCACAACAAAATAAGTTTTATTTTAAACTTGAATGACTTGAGGGCTCTAGTTTATATTAATTTTAGTGGGCTTGTCATTCCACACCACTGTTCACAACTATGTTTCCCATAGATATTGCCTCAACCAGATACTGAAGCATTCTAAGAATTAGTTTTATGGTATAATAAATTAAAGTTACAAACTGGAGTTTCTATTAAAATATTCCAAAATATATTTATCTCCTTTGACTCCTACCTTCACACATACATACCTATACCATGGCTGACAAAAATTATATATTTTCCCAAAACTGGCATTTATACCCAAAACAGGACCCCTCGGTATCTAACTTGTTCAGTTCTTCAAATAGGATTTCTGCAAAACTCAAGTACATTTGTAGATCAAGCAAACATTCTTATGCTCTACATAGATTAATCTTTTAAGCATATTGTTAGAGAATATATTTTATAATGAACTTCTACAATACGATGCCACATAATTTGAACTTATGTTTCAGCTTGGTATGTATAACTATATTAATATAACAACTAAGAATTATTCTATTTACTACTACAAATCAATGTGCTATTTCTCTTATACATAATTCATATTCACTTTAAGACCTGAAAACTAGAGAATTCTCCCAAAGTATCAGGGCCTAAGTATCAGGGCCACAAACAACCATTAATAAGTATTTACATATTATTTTCTCTAATTTTTTTTTTTTTGCTGTCACTGTCTTTTCCCCCCTTTTATAAAGCTATTTTTACATCAAGTGTATCATCCCTTTTCTAGTCTTGTCAACAAAGAATGTTATAAAAATACAATCTTCCAGGCTAAATTTATTTATTATTTATACCGGCATATAGATCAAGTATGCAGTTTTGGTTCTCACAGAGAATAATCTAAACAGAACGAAATGCTAATAACTGACTAACATATTCCCTCCTAGAAGATAAGTTTTGAGTAGTCATGTCATTTTTCCCATAATTTGGTGACCTACATCATCCATACCATTTATTTTCACCATCCACAAAGAACATCTCACCCAGCAAGATCCAGTGCTCTGATGTTGCTACTAACAGTTCCTTCTGAACTCGTGGTCGAGGAGACATCCCAACAGCGATTTTTATCAGATAGAATCTGATTCAGATGGTCTCGAGAAAAATGTGTTCCCTGAACACGCTTCCTATAAAACTCAGCTTTCTCTCGGAGTTCTTTAACCTATGTAGGAGAATTGAGAAACAGCCGGTATTACTGTGAATACTTCTTTGCAAATATACCCAAGTAGTACAGTATACAAAGGCTATTGCACAAATACTGCTAGTGACCAGAGAAAAGTCAAAAATAGCCACAAATACTCATGAGATAATGTGCATTTTTAAGCAGACATTTAAAAACAGTCAAGCCAAAGCACAATACAGTTACTGTATTTCATGCCAGCAGGCAGGGGGAAATTTGCAGCAGCTAGAAAAATATTGACACCTACTTCCTACTTCAACTGAAATTACACAAGTACTCTATGTATTATTAAAGGTTTTAAAAAGTCAAAAGTAACCAACCTCCGCATACCACACAGCATTTAGAGAATCCTAGGGGAGGAATACAGAAACACGCTTAATGACAAGTTAATGCCATAATTGAATATTAATGGCAATCAATGAGATATCTATTATTCTTCCTTCTAAATATATACCAAACTTGTCAATCAATTTTTTTAGCATTTTAGTAATACTTAATTCACTAACCAACATATATCTTAATATTACCCTGAAGTCAGTTACATATTTGCTTGTTGGATGCTGTTAATAACTGATTCTATTTTCCATTTCTGGAAGAATACTGACATCTAGAACACTCTATACCCCATATTTATTTTCAAGCTTTATAAATAGCAGCTACTACTATAGTCTCCACCACAGAAAGTGTTATGAAGCTCCCCCCTCCAAATTCTTCAATATTTCGTTGAAATCAGCAAAAATACCAACTTTAAAAAATATATTTAGTATAGAATTGTTAATTCCACAAAATAATCATTGTAATCTATTCAACAAAGTGACACAATACAAAAAAAAAGATGTTCTGATGAATTATAAGATGATTTGAATTCCTTCATACACAAACATGTTTTCATATGACGAAGCCATTTATTTACCCATTTGAATCCCTTTAATTTGACACAGCACACTGCCACCTGCTGGCTTCTCTAAGTATAACTCTACAGCATAAAAAAAAAACTGAGTGGCTGTTAAAAATCATCTCAAAACATCTTTATCTTTGAAAAACTGTCATTTTTCCTATCATCAATATAGAATATTAGCACTATAAGGGTCCAGATACAATCAACTAACTTTCTTTTCTTTTATTTACTGGGAAAAAAGCAAATCATGAAACTCAGCCTTGCAAAAAAAACTGGAAAAACATACCCTCAGTGCCTTAACAGGACACTATTGAACCAAAGGAATGAAAAGTGCTACATCTCTAGAGAATTAGCCCAAAGGACAGCCCCTGCCATGGTAGCGCATGAAATCATGATCTCAGTGAAGTCCTACAGTTAGATGAGCCAAACTTGATACATTCTTAAAGATCAAATCAAAATTTTGTTTGTTCACAGTCAAAAAACTGGGCCAAGTTAATTTATCATTTCTTCAACTCCTAATCGATAATGAAAATTACTAGTAGTGGTTTTGCACTTAGCAGGTAGAACTGAGACATACGGGTTGAGTTTGTCAATACAAACCAAAGTATTTTGTATGCACAAAACTTTGTTATAAAGCTCTTCAATATGATCCAAACTTTATTTCTAGTAAGCCCACCCATGTTTCAAATGTGTCTTGGTCACTCCATCTAGTGATGGCATGATCAAATCTGCAAGTCCAACAGCATCACTCCCTCCTCTGTGTCAATGTCCTTCGAGCTAAATACCTCCACCTGCACAAACAGTCCATTCTCTCGTAATTATTCTTGTTCCCACCCACTAACCTGCAAACTCCCAAAAGTGAGGCAGAATGTAACATTTAAGCTCACAAACTGTCTTTAGATTGGACTAAGTACTAGACTTCTGCTAGATGGCTGGTAGCCAAAGATAAGCAAAAAAGTCCCTGTACTCAATGTGCTAACAGTTTGGTAGAGGAGACAGACATCCCTTATGATAAATTATTATCATAATAAACTGTATGGTCTATGCTATAATAAATGAATGAGACAAACCGAAGTGGTGGTTCAAAGGGGGATCCTATCAGCTGGCACAGTGCAGGGTGGAGTGGAAAGGAGCAGAGCAGGAGGCTGTATTCTGTCCATGTGGAAGGAATTTACTGTTTGATGAGCAGATGGACAAAATCACCCTTATGTACATGGTGATACAGTTTTGATGTCAATTTTTTTAAAAGGAGGAAGAGATGATCCTTGCAGAAATTTTGTAAACCTTCAGCTTATTCAGTTCTACTTATGACATTCAAATCTCAATGTTTTAAATTTACTTTATTGGTAATCTTGATTAATAATCTAGTTTTGATGTTCTAATGTCTTACTAATACATGACTTTAAACTTCAATAACCCTAAGATGAAATTTAAGTTAATATTTCCAAAAAAAAAAAAAAAAAGAAAAAAGAAAATCAGTGGTGTGATTTAAGATCTTAAAATCACACCACTTACAGCTAACCAGAGCCACTAAGATACAAATAAACCATTCCAAAGTCAATAAAAACAAACATACATCACTCTCCGGGTCAAGCAATGCCATCAGATTATATAATATAAATACTTTATATAGAATGTCTTCATTTCTGAATTTCTTTTCCTAAATTCAAGACTCAACTAAATCACTTAAAATTTATATGCAGACAATTCACTCAGAAATGGTGAGTAAATAAAACCTTCCCTCAATAATCATTCCCCTAAGATCAGGAGTTATCTTACATCTAATGATTCCTTAAAGTAACTGTCAAATTAGAAAATGAACCTGAAATGTGGAGTTTTATTCTGAAACAAAGTCCTTTAGTTTACTCAGACAGAAAAAGCAGAAAACTGCCAAGATGAGGTTTAAAAGATGTTAATTATACAATAACCACAAATGCTCCACTGTTGACCCTGTGACTGTAAGAAGTTAGTTCTAAACTTAAGTACTTCCCAACTCTAAGATTACCCTTTCAATCAAATCTTCTTTAGGATTCCCAGAACTTCTTCCCCATGTCTGGGAGTTCCAATACCACAACCTTCATCTCTGACAGCACAGGCCACTCTTCCTTGCGCTGTACCTACCTGCTAATATGGCTGCTACTGTCAAACAATTTTTTTTTTTTTTTTTTTTTTTTGAGACTAGGTCTCGCTATTTTTGCCCGTGAAACCGCAGGCTCACGTTGCCCGGGGTACCACAGACTCAAGCAATCCCCAGCCTCAGCTTCCCAGGTAGCTGGGATTGCAGGCGCACACCACTATGCCCAGCTATATTTTTTTGGAACTAAGTCTCGCTACGTGCCCCCACAGCAGGACTTGAACCGCAATGCCTGACCCTGGCCGCACTAATCTTAAAGATTAATTAATCCTGAGTTGAAAGTGGAGATCTGAGCATTATACAAGAATCAAATCTAAAATGGTAAAATTCATAAAATGTGTTTGATTAACACAATCAAATATCTGTTGTAAAAAAAATTTAACTTTAAAGCCCTTAATAGTAATAATAAATATTAACCTCTAAGGTGTTGTTATTAAAAAAATCAACACAGTGATAAATTACATCCTAATATGAGCAACTTTGAATTCCTTATACTTTTAGTATCTCATACATGTTTAAAATACAGTCCCACTTGCTAAATGAAACTCATTGTGAAATTAAACTATGCTATAGGTTCAAAGAAAATGTCAACTTACTGAACTTATGCATACTCACTTGATTTGGTATGTTTTCCTTCACACGTGTCCAGGTCCCAGCTTTATATAAATACTGGGCTGGACTCAGAAACTTTGCTCTATATTCAGAATTCACCTTCCTAATAGAAATGAAATGAGAATAAATATTTCATCATGTCGATTATCTAAATATCATGATATTTTTCTTATAAAACACATACCCAAGCCTCTGATGTCTCCAAGGAGTAAGCTTCTTTTTAGGCTGATTTGAGTCTTTTAGTTCCATCTCTGCTTCTAATTTTAAAGAATCATCTGTTTTATTACACTAAAATGAAAATAATTTAAACTTTTATGCTCAAAATATTATAATTAAGGTGAAAACATAAATAATACCATGTATATTTGAATATAGTATTATAATTACTTGTTAATTACTAGACAACAGATATCATAAGAAAGACAAACCAAAGGACAAGAAAAATTTAAAATTGTTAGCAGAACAAAAGCATAAAGCAATAGAAGGGGAGGGGAGTAGGACCAGGGGAGAGATGGGCATAAGAGATCAAGATGATGGCATGGGTGATAAGATGGTGGTAGAGTCTCAGGGTAGATGATGTAAGCTATAGATATATATATGTATATATATGTATATATATGTATAAATGTGTAGCTCTATATATGTGCAATCAATTTTTAAAAAATAAAATTAAAAAAAAGAAACCACAAGCAAAATTTGAAACTAGTATATCTCACTACTTTTTTAAGACATAGATCAGGGTATAATTTCATTTTCTGACAAAAAAAAATCTCAGATCCTTAGGTAGGAAAAAAAATTTTAGTTAACAACTAAATAAGTAACTTACTATTACCTACTGAACAGTGATCTTACATTTTGCCTTTATATTTTCTAAATTGTGCCACAGTAATTTAATGGGATTTTGATGAATCACACTGCTTTACTGAGTAACACAACAACTCTTTTTGTCATCCTAAGAATATCACAAGTTTTATACATCCACACACATATATATATATAATTTATTATAATGAATATATGTACCATGGATATACATATATATATATTGCATATATAAAATTATTTCACTTTCAGGCATGCATAATTTCTATTTCTAGAATCCATAAAGTATCAGGTATTATATTCTTGAAGATTCAAAAATTGGTCTTACACCATATTTACCTATAATTTACAATAATTTTAACTTGATGCTGCAACTTTAAAAGCTATAATTTCACATAGATGCAGCTATTTCTCTACCCTAAGGTACATCACGTGAATGATACTGACTGTAATTTGGTAAACGAAAGTTTTGATTTAAAATACATGGTGTATGTGTGCTTATGTTTGATTTCAATTATTTAATTGCAAGTGTACATTTCTATCACTGTTAACCTTAACACCCACATTATTATAAATATCAAATCTTTGATAAGCAGGTTTATTTGCTGTATTGCTAGGCATTCGTCACATTAACATTTAATTATTTCATTTCTGTCACCCCACTAGCCCAAGGGCTGCTCAAGGTTTTGATGGAATTATCATTCTATTGTCAGTATCTGAGGAGTGCTAGGCTCCTACTAAGTGTCCGGTGAACATTAGACAATAAATGAACACATGAGTTAATAAACTAGCTAAAAATAAATCTCAGGTGATGGTTAAGTCAAAGAAAATGCTTAGAATCTCAGAGCATGTCTGATGTTTGCCATGCCAGTGGTATTTGTAACTTTTAAATCACACATCAGTAAATAATATATTATTTTGCATGGTAAAAAAATAAAAGTAATTCATATAGTTGCAGTTTGTTCACTCTCATTGTTGTATGTTTTGTTCTATGAATGTACTACATACAATTCATGCTGTAATTTTGTATTTTCAACTCTAATTCTAATAAGATTTTGATTTTTTTCCTCCAATTTTAGCCTATTAGGTACAATCTTTTACAAGCATTTAATGTTCACTTAAGAACATTCCCATGGTGTATATAACTAGAAATTTAAACCACTGAATTCCATAAAATGACTTGGAAAAGAAGACCCCCAATCTAAAATCTGAAAATGTGTGGATAAAATTGGAATATTTCTTCCTAAATATACAATTTACTATTTAGATGAGATCATCACCCTGGAACTTTTTCTATAGAAGATTTTTAAATTATTTAGCAAAAGTTTTACAGTATTTTTCCTAAAGTATAATATACATAGATAAAAGTGCACATTTTCAAATTTGTGCAAAGTTGAAATCAACAGGGTCATGTAAAGAGATTGAATTTCCTTCTAATGGAAAAGAATGTAATGGCACAGCCTTGGACAAGGCCAATCATCTCTTAGGGTATTTTTTTTACACATTAAAATACTTATTTGACTTGCCAAAAAAAAAAATCTAAGATCATGAATGTTTTAGTTAAAGCTAACAAATACCTTATTTTCAGGAGATACTGTTTCAAAATATCCGTTCTCTTTCAAATCATTTCTTAGTCTTGGTTCTTTCACTGGAGATAAACCCTTGAAATTTCTTTTGTACTCCGTCTCATGGATGACTGAGTTACCTTTGAATTGTGGAACGAATTTGCTTTTATTGTGGAAAACCTTAAAACAAAAATTACTTCAGTATTTTTGTTCAAGATACAGAACTTTTTTAATTTCCTTAAAAAATTCACGTCAGGTTGAACTATATCGGATACAAAAAAAGCCAAAATTACAGACAACTGTAATTTATTTCCATCTCAAATATCCAAAAGAAAAGCAAATAAATGGAATTGCACCAAACTGAACAGCTTCTGTTCAGCAAGAAAAACAAAAAGCATGAAGAGACAACATATGGAATAGGAGAAAATATCGGCAAGTCATTCACCTGACAAGGGGTTAATACTCATAATACATAAAGGACTCAGTTCAGTGTCACAAAAACAACCCAATTTTTCAAAAATAGGCAAAAGAGCATAAAAAAAGAGAACAGATGGAATAAATTCACATATATATGCTCCATTAATTTATGACAAAGGAGTACAATGGGGGTCATGTTTCAATAAATGATGGTGGGAAAACCAGACAGACACATGAAAAAGAATGAAACTACTAAGAGCATACACAAAATCAACTCAAAAATGAGTTAAAGACTTGACACAAGACCTAAAACTATAAACTCTTTTAAAGGAAACCTAGGGTGTAAGCTCTTTGACAGTGGTCTTTGTGATGATCCTTTGGTATTGACACCAAAATCAAAGGCAACCAAAGCAAAAATAAACAAGTGGAACTACATCAAACTACAGGGTTTCTGCACACAGCTGAGTGAACAAATGAAAAGGCAATGAAATGAAGGGGCAACCTCAAGCACATGAAAATATTTCCACATTCCCATATGCACAGTACAATACTAATATCCATAATAACAAAAAATTCATGACTCAACAGTAAAAGAATTCAATTTGAAAATGGACAAAGGAACTGAATATATTTTTCCAAAGAAGACATACAAATGGCCAACAGGTACATAAATAGGTGCTCAACATTATCAATCGTTAACGAACTGTAAATTAAAACCCAAAGTGCTAGCACCTCATACCTGTTAGAATGGCTTTATCAAACAACATAAGACAGCAAGTGATTCCAAGGTTGTGGGAAAAGGAAATCCTTGTCATTATTTGTGGGAATGTATAGCCATTATGGAAATAGTATGGAGGCTTCTTTAAAAAATTAAAATAGAACTACCATATGCTCCAGCAATCCCACTTCTGAGTATAGTACCAAAGGAAATAAAATTAGTATCTCAAAAAGATATCTGCACTCTCATGTTCATTACAGTATTACTCATATTAGCCAAAACACAGAATCAACCTAAGCGTTCATCTGTTGATAAAGAATAAAGGAAATGTGGCATATGTACATTTATGTTATACATATTTCACATTATAATATTCCATTGTGTATCCATATATTATATATAACATGTAATGAAATGTTATTCAAACTTACAAAAAGAAGACAATCCTGTCACCTATCATTTGTGACAACATGGATGAACCCAAAGATCAGATACTAAGTGAAATAAGTCAGACACAGAAAGATAATAATGCATGATCTCATTTATATGTGAAATTTTAAAAAGTCAAACTAACAGCAGCAGACAGAAAAATGGTGGTTACACAAAGTAGGCAAAATCATAGAGCTGTTGGTAAAAAGGTACAAAGTTTCAGGTATGCATAGTTCTGGAGATCCAAAGTGACTGTAATTTATAATTTGCTAAGAGGGTAGATCTTAAGGGTTCTCATCACATACACAATAAGGTAACCATATGAGCTAATAGGTAACATGTTACTAACTTGACTGAGGTGATCACTTCACAATGTGTATAAATAATGTACATATCAAACATCACAATGTACACTGTAAATTTCTATTTGTCAATCATATCTCAAAAAAGATAGGGAAAAAACCCAAAGGTCAACTTCCAATATTCATTACTATGTACTGAATTATTAGCTATTGTAGACAAAATAATGCTTGAGACAAAAAAAAAAATTAATTATATCTTTTACCCTAAAGTTTTCCACCTCTCCCGCCTATCATTTGGGAATCGAAAAATCAAAAAGGAGACACTGTCATAATATGAATATATTCCATTAGTTTTACAAGGCAACTATTCTAAGGCTCTACAGTTTTTTCCTACCTTGACAATATTTTTTCTTCCTACAGTATGCCTACAGTCATACCACCCTGAATGTGCCCAATCTCATCTTACTATAACAACAGAAAATTACTAACATTTGAATTATCTGGTATGTTCACCTGAATATCTGGTATGTTCAGGGCTTTTTTTGTTTGCTTGCTTGCTTGCTTATTTTTAGCCTAAGGCAAGGAGAAAAATCAGGCAATAACCATGTCTCTATTTTTAAAAGTTTCCTTTTACTCAAGATTTTACAACATGCTTTCCATCTTATGACATATTACTACTGATCACAAGGAAGCAAACACAAAAGACCTGTAGCAACATAAGATATACATCTTCATATAGATCAAATCCAAACAGAGCATCTTTTTAAGTACAGTATAATCTCAAGGACTTCTCTGGCAAAAATTATTCTGACTCCTTTACATATGAATATGAGACATCTTTTCAGAAAACAGGTGTCTAATAAAATAGAACTAAAGAGCTCTCTCAGAGGTTTTCCATCAATAAGCATTTAAAATTTTTGTCACAAAGCTTTTTGATCTACAGATTCTGAAATTGGTATGCTTTGAACAAAGAGCATTTACTGCCCAAAAAAAAAAAAAATTCTTTGAAACTCCCACTAATGAAAGCAATAGAACTAATTAAGGTATTGCTAGTGATTTATATTATACTTCTGACCCTATAAAACTACAGTGTTATATAATGTTTTCACTAAAAAATATATAAATTGTCAATCGGTCTTGATTTGAATCGGCCTAGCTTAAAAGTGAAAAATTCTACCAAAACTGAACCACCATAATTTTGAGGTCATAAATTTTTGGGTATACTTACTACCAAAAAGTACTTATTAAGACAGCAAAAGAAGTAATGACCCTACTTAGCAGGTCAATAAAGAGCAGACATCACTTTGTTATTTTATATCTTTTAAAATGTTATATAAATTTTTGATTTTTTAAAAAACTAAACAAGTCCAAAGTTACCATAATCTATAAGATCACTGGTGTTTTTACTGGTGTTGTTATCTTAGTAAGATGACTGATACTGTTTTCTTACTGAATCCAATTATCCTCCAATATTCTTGGAGATAAAGTATATATGTGAATGATGAGATACAGGAGAAAATTGTGAGAATGTATAAAGAGGTGTGTGCGGATTTTTAAAGAAAAACACCAAGTTTAGGGGAAAGAATAGACTAAGCTATCATGGGCCTCAGCAGATATTTCAAATGAAAGTTTTTCCTTTCTATACTTAGGAGTATGATTAAGAACATAAATGAGAGGAGGATAAGAAACTGTATAGAGGATATAAAGCAACAGAAGATTTATTAGTAATAGTAACACTAAAATTGTGCAAAGATATAATGAAATCCACTTAGTTATTTGAGCTTCTGACTTACAATGTTATATAGTTAAACTGACAAGCTCTATTACTATTCATTTGAACAAAGACAAAATTATACACCTTATTTTTAATATTTTGTCTTGACTAAAATAAATATCCAAAGCAGTTTTACTTTCTTAGGAAATGGAAAATATGCACTATATTAATAAATGAAATATATTTAGAATAAAAACCAATTGCCTAATTTAGTCTTTTTTTGTAATTAAAAAAAAAATCACATGACATGTGAAAACTTGCAAGTCTCCAAGTTTTTACTACCTTGTCCATATTTGGTATATATGCTAGATCTGGCAACAATGATCATGAGTAGCCTAAGGACAGAGTAATATTACAACTATAAATTATAAGTAAGGATAATTTAGCAAAATTCTCATTTCACTTCTTTAGAAACTACCTCCAGGCCTATGTATATAATTTCTGTCAGATTTTGTTTCTCTGTAAATCTGCAAACAAGACTAGATGTGATACCCAAAAATGTATTACACATCCACTGAACTACCTTATTGGCTGCAAAAACTGGAGTAGCTTCTTTAGAAGTCTTCCAAATGAACTGTCTTTGATATTCAGAATTTCTCAAGACATTATTATGTGAAGGAACAACAGTCAATCCAGCTTTCTTCCGAAGAGTTCTATCCAACTGTTAGGGAAAGGAAAACGCCACTCAGTCATTAAAAATCTCTATTCAAACTTTTTTCTTACTGTGGTAAAAAACATACAACGTGAAATCTACCCTCAACAAATATTTAAGTTCAGAAGTGTATTGTTAACTATATGCACAGTTTTAATTGAGAATGTCCCTCACAAATTATTAAACTATTTAAAATTTCTTCAACTCTCAAATAAGTATTATGCATCCCACTCTCCTCACCGCCCCCCTCCCCAAGATAACACCTCTTAATTGTTAGCAGTTATTCACAACTAAATCCATCACTAAAACAACAGCAACATTGCACTGCTTCTGGGACATCCATTGCCCTGCCCACCAGACTTACGTATCACCTCCCTTGATCCCCCTGTGCCCCCTGGTCTTTGCAAAAAGTCAGATTCTTCTTCACTTATGAATGCCTCTCCGTGGTTCCAGTCAGTGGTAGATATGAAATTGGGAGGAGGCAGTGGAGTGCAGGAAGAAGTAAGATGTCTGCACAGTGCCTGCAGCCTCTGCTTATGTGCTCCCTAGATCCTTCTGCAGGCCAGCTGTGACATAAGAGAGCAGAACTGCCAGATCTTTCAGATCCAGCCAGAACTCTCCTTCCTTTTTCATTTTGTCAACTGAGATTGTTTGTTTTCTTGCTGGTACACAATAAGAAACTGAAAAGGACCTAGGGAGAAATCGGCTCACTACCTCTGCCAGATGTAATGACTGACTCCCCTTCTCTGTCTCAATTTGATCGCTCCCTTAGGACCCAGGCACTGATATACAAAGAATAAAATCCAGAAGGCTAACCATGCAGTGACGGGATAGATCAGAATAACCACTGCAAAATGGCAACTATTAAGAATAGTACTACTAATTCACAATAACTAAAGTCAACAACCTTTTATGATTAGTTAAAACATTAGACTAGAAAATTTTTTAAATTTTAAGTATAAAATGTAATGGTATGATGAAATCTACAAGGAATTCTATGCTTTTGGAGAGAAACAGCATATATACCTACCCCGTTATCTACATTTTCTGGAAGAAGCTTCGTACAATGTTCCAGTTCCACATTTTCATTAACTGGCGCATGGTTTGCTATTAAATCTTCATTATTCTCCTCAACAGCTGAAACCCCTTCAGCTCTGGAGTCTGCAGAGTGAGATCTGGTTCTCTTGGGACTCCTGGAAGCTTCTAGTGCAAGGACTCTTTCTTGGTTAACATCATCTTTTTGTTCTGGCTCTTGTGCTTCTGGTCTTTCGGGGAATTGTGATACAACCACATCATTCTCTGAGATGGGTCCATTCCACTTAAGAGATTTTGAAATCTGTGGGTCATGGTAAGGAACTCTTCTTTTAGAAATAAAACTTGGCTCTCTTGTGATTCCTAAAAAATATAACATAAACAAAATACAGTATAGTAAAAGCTACCAAAGCATAGAATTACAAAGGCAACTTTAATAATACCTATGAGGTGAAAAATGGAATCTAAAATTCAGTTGAGATATACACACTATTTGTCAAGTTATAGGATTCATAAGTATGACTTTTGAATGTAAAGCATTTTGTCTTGCTCTAAAGAAATGTTAAAAGTTTGACTTAAGTTTTTGTTTTTTTTTGTTTTTGTTTTTGCTTTTAATTGGGGTCACACTGTTTGAATTATCCTAACACAAGTCACTGGAATTGCAACGTGATGGGCCTGGCAAGCCATTCGGTACCTATTGCCTGGGTACCTATTGCCTCGTTTCTAATTACTTTCCTGTGCTACTTATTAGAACAATAGGCCCTGGCACTGTCAAACTTTGGAACTTTTCACAAAGCTTCTCTTATGTAGAGCAGATTAAGATGAGAAGGGATGAGATGTCATTAGGGTAGATCTTAGTTCTGCATTTGCCTTGATTTCCTGAGAAGTAAAGAGAATGCATGAGAGTGAACCCTTTTAACAAGAACTTCAATACTAGTTCTCTATATTTCTGTCTGGGAAGCAAATGTTCAAAAATTTAACCTTCTACCAAAGTAAAAGGAGCTCTGTGGAATGTCACTGAGATACTGCTCTAGTTTGAGGCCATTCCTTAAATAGAAAGAAGACTGCACAGGGTGGGAAAGATTAAGGACTAAAGAGAAGGAGAGGGAAGGCAGAAAGAAAATCTAGCAGGAGGTAAATCCCAAATTCTTTAGCCTCTCCCATGGATGCTTCAAGCATTGAACCCAGGGTCCCCACCTTTACAAGGCTTCCCTATACTGTCACCTTCAAAGCAGAAATGTGTATGTCTGGAGGTACATAAGGACATTTCAGGGGTAAACAAGCAAGCAGTTGAAGATACTACCCCAGATCCTACCTTTCACATGTGCACTTTCCTGACACTGATCTGCCTAAGAGCTGCTCTGCCATCTGGAGCTCATTTCTCTCAGCCCCTTTCATAATCACCTTTTTCCCAGTTCACAAAAGGTAGACACACCCTCACCTAGCCCCAAGGAATTAAAAAAAAAAAATCTCATAGGTGAAAAAAAACAAAAGGAATAATCCAAGAAAGCACAACTCCTGAGGGAGAATGTGACAGCAAGGCACAGAAGGCAGAGGTTATAAATGAGAAAGGAATAGCATGTTATTTCACTCAGCTCCAGAACTTTTTATTTACCTGTCTTTTAATTCAAATTCATCTGGAAGAGGCTGTCATTACGTGTACATAATAATATATCTATGTGAACAGAAAAATTAGACTTTTTCTCACAGGAAATAATTACAATTTGCCTAAATAGTTTTAACAAGGAGTCCTGATTTCACCAATTATATGATAAACAGTTATCATAAGCTGAATAAATTCAATTGGCAGTTCCAAAGTTTTAACTATATGTATATATCTAACATATACCCAACATTAAATATATCTGAAATCACTCTGTGAAATCATCATTCATGAAGTTCATAATACAAAATTAAGTATCAAGGGATACACTTTCTAAATTCTTTTCTGGGGATGAGAAAGCAAAGATGTTTGAAGATCACTGCTCTAGAATTCCTTTCTATTTTAATACAGAAAAGCAAAACAAGAGAATCCTTGCGTGGTCTACCCCTTGATACACTGTTGAGAAACCACCCTGCCAGGCCTAGTAACACTGCTATGAAACTTTGCTAGTTTCCCACTTCCTTTCTCAACATCTGTACCAACCCCTTGCACATTATATTCCTTGTTAGCAGGTCTTTCTGACCATTCTTCCCTTCAAAATGAACCATGCCTCAAAGTAGCTTTGCTTCCACAATCTTAATTTCATCACCACCACAGTGAAATGTAGCTAGTCTAGCCAAAATGCTATGGGAGTAACTACCTAGTAAACCCAGTGTCAGAACATCCCTCTCAAGACCCTCAGAGGGATAGCTAAAATTTGAGTTTAACTCTGCATTCTTAATCTAATATAGTCTCAAATCTGTGGTCATTGGGAGACAATTATGAGGCCCACTTGCCCAGACTACAGGGACTCTCAGCCTTTGAAGTCAGGGTTTGAGCAAAGGATCCTGATGCTTCAAATGAACCAAAAAGAGCTATCAACTCGAGTCCACTCTTCCTTTTGTTCTCCACATCTAACCCTGGAAACACTCTCTTAGTCTCACTAACCTTTCCGGACTGGCACCCCTCACATAGACTTTTTTCTAACCTGGCTTCAAATATCTAACATTTTAGGGAAGTACACAATACACATTAGATACTCTCAAACATGACACCCATGGACACCAAGCACTCATCTGTATACATGCACTGGACTTAACTGGCAACATCTCATTAAATCCCTTCCAACAATTCAGCGCAAGGCCAGGTATGGTGGCGCATCCCTGTAAGCGGCAGCCTAGGAAGTCATGGCCAGGGCCAGGGATTGCAGTTTGAGTCCTGCCAGGGGGATATAGGCAAGACCTAGTTCCAAAAAAATATAGCTGGGTGTGGTAGCACACACCTATAATCCCAGCTACCTGGGAAGCTGAGGCTAGGGATTGCTTGAGTCTGTGGTACCCAGGGCAACGTGAGCCTGCAGTTCCACAGGCAAAAATAGGGCCTAGTCTCAAAAACAAACAAACAAAACAAAACAAAATCAACAATTAAGCACAGTGAGCTTCCTAATTTCCCTTTGGTCAAACAGGCCCAAGATGCCAAAGGTCACACATGGATTCAAACTTGGTTTATTCATGTATTCAAAAATCAGTTTTAATAAACACTACGGTGCATCAACACCTTGTGTCAGAGATCGGACAGGAACAGGTGGTGAAGACAGAGTCCAGATCTGAGTTCTTATATTCCAATAAGGGAGAATAAAATAAGCAGGTAGAATAAGGTCAGTCTCTTTTCCCCCTCTACCACGCTCTGGAACTCCCTGGTGGAGGACTCTGACTTCCCTAGGGTAAAGGGAAGAAATATGCACAACAAGAATGTGGTTTCATGGGCTCTGAACAAAGCAAACTTGATTTCAAATCAGGGTTCTGTCACTAACTGTGACCTCTGAACAAACCAGATTATCTGAGCTTCCATTCTTCAAGACCTTGTGGGAGTCTGGGAAAGTGTCCTCCTCTCCAGGATTATTCACTCTCAACTTTGACATCTCAGTTCAAATATCATCTCTTTAGAAAAGGCTTTCCTGTCAATCAAGTCAAAGTGTATTTCCTCTAGCCTACCCCTCCCCCAAGCTATCACATGAGTCTACGATTTTATATAGTAACCCGAAATCCTTTAATTTATTGGGTTTCTTGTTTACTACTTTTCCTCACAGTTAAGAGTATTTGTCTAGCACAAGGCTATATCCCTATAAGTGGGAACTGTCCTGGCCTACAGAAAACCTTCAATAATAATGTTTAATAAACAAATCTGTGAGTCAACCAGGACAACTGAACAATGTTTCATAATTTTTTAAAAAAATCATTTCGGCAAATGTAACCTAAAGGTTTAATGAAGTTATAATGACTTTTAGTTTATTCAACTTACCTAATTGATCTGATCTAAGTCCAGCCCAAGGATACCTTTGCCCCACTGAGGGATTACAGGACTCTGACAAATATGACTTTTTCCACAGAAAGTTTCTCTGGTATTCACTCAGTCCCTGGAATGCAAAGTACAATCTGAGTACAATGCAATTAATAGACATTTTTAAAAGCAGACAGTAAAAAATAATGTGTGAACCTCTGTGTTGAGAGGCTTAAGATTGAGAAACAGAGACAAACTCCCTAATAATAGCTAATATTTTCCCAGCCCTGTGCTAAGTACTTCACAAGTTGTATCCTTTAATCCTCACAAGCACTCCAGGCAGACGCTTGCAGGAAGGGGGGAGGGGTAGGAGGTGTTCCTAGTGGCTATTCTTTTGCTGGTTGTCTGATTTCCAAAACCTGAGCTCGTGTCTGGTAACAGATGACAACCTGAATCCTCATCGCTAAAATTATCGTTAAGTGCTCATCATCAAGTACACAAAATTACATCTGATGCCTAGTACCTTTCCACATTCTGTAAAATCAACCAAAGACAAAACGACCCCTTCTGTTTTGGATACAAGCCAAAAGGATAAAAGGAGGAGGCAGGGTTTGCACAATGCTGTAATCAACTAACAACTACGAAAAATGTGTATTTCTTAGACCCTGCTTTTATCTCGTCATGAGCTCATTTCTCAAGTCTTTAAATGATATACACTTGAAAGTTTTAAAGGGAAGGGAGGAGATCGAATGCTAAACCGTGAGATGGGCCACAGACATCCCAAATGAAGCCCCTTTAATGTCATTACAGAAGCCCTCCTCTAATCTCCACTTCGAGTCCTGCAAAATAAACGTTCTCAACAGCATTCAGCTCTTGCACACGACAATTCGAAAGTGAGTGTGAGCTGAGAGGAACCTAGGTAAGGGGAGAGCAACATCCTCCAAGAACGTGGCAGGCAGGGGTGCGAAGCGGAAAGCCAATGCGGCCCGGCGCGCTGCACCCGCCCCGCCACGGCTCCCCAGTCAGGTCCGGAGACCCCGGCCTCACCTTGAAGCGCACCGGCATGTCGCCCGGCGCTGCAGCCCCCGCCACTCCGACAGTTAACGGGACAAAAAGCCCCGAGGGGGCGGGGCGATAACAGTTGGTTCCCTAGCAAAAGTCTCGGCCTGGCGTCCCCGACTACGCGCCGGCGCAATCCGTGCTTCCCTCCTTGAGTCCTGTCGCTCTGCCTTTCCCCTCCCATTTTGAATCTTAAGAACCAATCGTGACTCGGAGAATCCCTTGTCGTCATTAAGACTCGACCAATCAGTGCCCGTAAGCGGCGGACGCCAGCCTCCGCTGCCGTATCCCGAGGACGAATGGAGAGGCGGGCGAGAGACCGGCCAATGAGGCGCCCGGAACCAGGGTGGGCGGAGCCCCGCGGGAGCTTCGTCCTGAGCTGGGCTCGGAGGCCGCTGGGGCGCTCGCTTCTGCGCAACAATGGTTCTGCGTAGTGGTGGGATTTGTGTGTCCCCAGCCACCCTGGTGGTTCTTGACACCATAAGACATGAAAGTGTGTTCTTAATTCCAAAATGTATGACGGAACCGAACGTGCCTTATTCTGAAATGAAATCTTTATTGACCTGTCAATTCTTACCAGCGACAGCCACACCATGCTAGTCACATCAGAAGAGATTGGCAAAAAATAAAATAGGACCTGGCTCAGGCTCAAAAAAAACTGATTCTTGAAAGGCAAGCTGCTGATCTCCAGTGATTTTCTTGCCTCCCACAATTTCCCTCGCCCCCCCCCAACATAAAGACACGTAGTCTTTGACTAAAGACCATTAATAATGCTTATGAGTCTCAACTTCCAAAGCACCAGCCTTGTCATTTTTAAAAGTTTAAAAGTAAAATTCTGATTTTAATAGCCATCGTCATGAATATTTCGTGAGAGTCTACCATTGACAACACTACACTGACCTCGAAAGTGGGAAAGAAAAATTGTCCAGACAGTTCTCGCATATATGTGAGGTGAATAAACATTTTTATTCAATTGCCTAGCATATCACGTGCTAAATTTGCAAGTAAGAGATGTAAACGGCAAAGGTTATAGGGCTATTATCTCTAAGAGCAGAGATAGCCTGAAAAAGCCTTAGGAAAATATATATCCAGAGTTAGTCTTGAAGATTAGAAATAAATAAAAAGGAAATTGGGAAGATGAAAGGTTGCCGGGATGGAATGTTGCCAGGCTTCTTCCAGGAACAATGAATATGGTGCCTTTTATATTTTGTCATGTGTTAACTGAATAAAGGTATACTCTTTTAAACTCTCAAAAATGAATACCAACCCTTGATGCTCTCTTTTAAGCATTTTCTGCAAAGGCTTGTCTTTCTGAATTTTAATTGATGTCTCTGTTCTTCCTCATCACCGAGATACTTAAAAATTCGTTTTGAAGTAGCCACCTGATAGCTGAAACAAAGAGAATATTAAATTAGTCCCTGTGCAGCCATGCATCCAGGGGGGCCTTGATAAATGTTAATTGGTGATGACAGCAACTCTGTCGTGTAAATTAAGGATGGCACTAACAAGACACAGTAGAACATTAAACACCAGTCCTCTGCAGGAAGGCTGCCCAGATCTTACATGGTGGGAAAGGAACCTCTCTAGCTGTACACACAGCTTTGTACCACACGATACTAAAGCAAAATCAGCAAAAGCAAGCATGGAGAATGTAGCCTGCCTGCTAAACAGGGCAATGGTAACTGCATCAAGTTCTGCTGAGTAGGAAATAAATGTAAGAAAACCAAACAGCAGATGGTCCAAATAAATTGATCTCGATGGAAAGGGTTTGCTGAGAAGTGTTATAAGAACGCAAGAAAGAATATTTTCTTATGTTAAAACAAAAACCTACCCCAGTTTATGTAACAAAGCTGTAGACATATTTTAAAAGGCAACCTTAGTAAATGTAACACCGACTTTTGCATTCTCTACAACTGCAGGAACTAAACCCAGTACCCCACAAAGTTCCACCCAAGAAATCTGGGGGGCCCCTAGCGAGCTCAGAACTACCACAAGCAGCATGCTCAGTCTTGACACTTGTTCCAATAACTACACATCTGCAGGTGTCACTCCTGCTGCTGGCCAGCTCAGCCACATTTGCTGAGGACTGAGTCTCTGCTGGACACAACATGAGGTCTTCTGAGACTGCCAGGCCTATTGAACATCCTATTGCCTCTCTCCCCTTTATGTTACCTTTACAATCTTGGTACCAAGAAGAGCACATCCTCTTCTATTTTCAGTCCTCCTCTAAAAAGGTGCTGCTGGCTCAAGTCCATGCTTGCCTCCCAGGAGACCAAGTAGCACACAAGCCTAAGCAAGGATGGTAATTTCCAGAATGCACATTGCTAAGGTAGAGTTGATCATGTATGGTGAACTTAGAAGTGAATATATCCCTTCAAATTAGTGTTTTTGTATTCTTTGGATAAAGACCAAGGGGTGGAATTGCTGTATCACATGGTGGCTCTATTTCTAATATTTTGAGAAACCTTCATACTATTTCCCATAGGGCCAGTCTACATTCCCACCAACTCGTCACACATCCTTGTCAACACATACCATGTGTGATCTTTTGATAGAGACCATTTCCACTGGTGTGAGGTATATGGTTTTGATCTACATTTCCCTGATAATAAGCAATAATGAGCAATGATGCATGCTGAATCCCTCTTCCTGGAACAAGGATGCCATGTTTAGCTCCCTCTTCCCTTTGTTAATATTTCTGTTGCTCATGCAAACAGATTTCTGTTTATTGCCCGTGAGAGACTAACTTTGTTATCACCTCTTATAAAAGCCAGTTTGGCAATCCTTTTCACCCAGATGTTCCATTTTTATGAATTAATCTTATACTTACCCATATGTAAAAAAAAAAAAATTCATTTAAGTTTGTGTGCTGCATTGTATCTAGTGGCAAAAGTTGGAAAGAATGTAAACATATATCTGCAGGGATCAGTTATACATTTTACAGCTCCTCCAGGGTCCAGAGCAAGAACATGCTGCAGGTGTGGAAGGCAGTGCAGGCTACTCTGCTGAGAACTTCCAACTAGCAGGCACGGGTTAGTCCAGCCCCTTACAGGTTCTTGATCCACCTGAGTTCAGCTGAGAAAACAAACTACCAGGGGCATTTCAAGATAGAAAACTTAATATAAGCTATTGGCTAGTTAGTGTTTGCAGAACTTAAAATTTTCCTGAGTCTCGCCGCCTTCACCCTTCTGGTCGCCACCTCCTTCCCAGCCAGTCACACTGGAGCATCTGAGTTCCCTGCCCACACATAGGGGTTTCAAGGGCTAGAAGCTAACTGAACAGATGTTTCAGAAAATTCATCTTTTTTTCTACAATGGTCGAATTTTTTATTAAGTTTTTTTATTGATTGTATATTTATATATTTACATAGATGTATACATATATATCATTGTCTACCCTGAGGCCCTCCCATCACCTGTGCACCATCTTAATCTCCTGTGCCCTCTCCCTCCCTATCCCATCCTCCTCCCCCTTTTTGTTCTATACTTCAGTTTTGTTGGTAGTTTACAATAGCTGAATTTATCTGCAGGCATGTGACTGTTCAGTGGACTATCTATAAACTTATATAAACTTTATCATATTTGCTAATGCCTCTGTCATGGTCTGTTTATCTGTGGCTCCCCTCCAGCAGTAACTTGGCTAAAATTAGGCACAGAAAGTGAAAAGCTGGGGTGGTCAGGCAGGAGGGGGAGAAAAGTTAAGCAGCATGCTAGATTCACAATTTCATTTTTATTATGGCACCTGCATTTTGTGTGTGAGAGATGAACTAAATTGTTTTCAGATCCAAAATGTGAACTAAACACCCATGCTTTTTTAGCATAGCTTTGTAAGATTTTGTTCTCTTTATTTCCCACTTCTCAGGTGGGTTTTTGATTTATAACTATTTTAGACTTTTTCTTCATAATCTTCCCCCAAAACGGAAGACAGAAAACATCGTATGCAATTTTCTTTTGAGTCTATAAACATAATAAATGCCTCATAAATAACATAATTTAACTAACTTTTATAATTCACTATGAGTAAGCTGTTTTAATGTTTTCAATTAAAAGGTGTACATATCTTTTTAAAAAGTAGAAAACTAAAATGAGAGAGAGAAAGTATACTAATTCCAGCTAGGAGAACAAAGGAAAATGTTGAGATGACTGAAAAGAAGTTTGCCAGCGAGACCCCATGGAGTTGGTCAGACCTGTGAGAAGGGATACTAGGAGTGCTGGTGTTAGTACCTCAGAGGGGACAAAATGAAGTTGTTTCTAGGAAAGATGGGGGGGGGGGGGAGG
>PVHY01005125.1:28112-59409 GCA_004024945.1 Uropsilus gracilis | reverse complement strand
CAATGACCGTGTATGTACATCACGGTCAGAGGGGATAAAAGACATCAGAGGGGATAAAAGACAAAAGAGAAAAATGATGTGATATAATGACAGCATTTTCAGACACTTCTTCCCTTACTCATTCCTTTCCATTAGCAGCAGCTATGAAAATGAATACCATTTTAGTTTAGTCAACTGAATTATGAATATATAGAAACTTTGTCACTGATAGTTATTATTATGCCTATCCAAAAAAAAAAAAAAACAAAAACCCTTACAGTGGGTTACAGTGACCCTTCCTAGATTCATCTGGATTTAGATATAATCTCAGTTTTCACTGTGGTTCTTTTAGAGACAATTACATATCAGAATGCTTAAGGCATTCAAATGCCTGCATTTGAAAAGTAAATATACTTATATATTACCTTTATTATTAAAAATAAGAAACTGATCCCTTACCTACATTAACAATCTCCAGTCATCTCAGTAGCAATTAAAATATTAGAGAATTGTATTTGCCTCTTACTAAATTTATTTATTAACAAGCAAAGTGTATTTTACATATAAGCAAAACACTGTCAGGCAACAAGGAATGAAAAAGAAGGCACAACAATGAGTAAATCATATCTAACCTGATGACAGTCAAATGGGACAGACAGGAACACAGAACACAGGAAATGAATAGAAAGAAGGAAGGAAAGACGGAAGGGGCTAAATGTGAGCACCCTGGGATTCTGAAGCTACTTTTAAGTCTTATGCCAGAAAGTTTGAGCCAAGCCTGGGGACCAAAGAGCAGACAAGATAAGGGAGCTGCTTTCAAACTGTATCCTGGAAAACACCTGATCTAGAGGATCTTCCACTTTCTCTTGTTATGCCTGAGGTAACTGAATCCAGGCCAGATGGTCCTGGGGCAGATTTTAAGTAACAGTTGCTTAAGATCGGTTCACCAAAAGGTAAATTGCTTGCTCTCTGTTGTTTCTCTTCCTCCCAACCCCCTTTGCTTCAGCAGAGTATAGCTAATTAAGAAACTGTCGTTTTATCAACACAGCCATAGATCAGCCTTGGGTTTGCATGTATATAATTTTCCCTAAAATACTTTACAGGGTAACTGAAATTCCGGTTTCCAAGCTTAGTGAGGTTCTTGAACTCTGTAACTTCCTTTCAGGTCACTTAGTTGGACTTTCCTTGGTAAACGTTGAGCTCAACTTTTGCCAATATGCAATCAGCCTGACAAATACTTTCTTTGGCATTTTTCCATAAACATTAGCTGCTTTTTCATCGTATGAATGAATTTCTGATTACACAATTGGAAAAGAAAAAAAGAGAGACAAAATTAAATCAATGGATTCTGTCTCAGAAGCAAGATTGCTGATCCTTCATATTAATGTCAGTAAGAATCAAATAAATGGGAGCTGTAATTAAGATTCACCAATGAGCCATGTGCAGTTTTTCTTCCAGACTTTTATTTAGCTTCGGGATGCCTTTGTTGACAAAGAAGTGCCCAGCTCTTGAGTCAGTTGGCCACCTTTTGGAGGGACTCCAGGTTCTCTTCACAACTCAGACCCTTTTCTTTCTGGTGAGCCTGAGGGACTCCTTACCATACAAGGCTAGAGCTGAGTAGAGTCATTTTCAGTGAGGTATAAATCATTACAAGCCTCTCACACCATCATAACATATGTGTCTCCGCAGAACAAGACCCAGAGAACAAGATTGGAGGCACGAAAGTTCTTTCATTTTAATAATGCCTTCACTGTTGATGACTCTGTGATCTATGAACTGCCTTCCCTTTTCTTCACTGATTATTCATAGTTTTGAATCGCCAAATACCTGCCAGGGACACAGACTTTTCTAGAATCACTAACTCTGAAAAGTTGGAGAAATTAATTCTCTGACCACTTAAAATCTGTCATGAGGTCAGGTCACAGGAGCCATGTAAATCTCTACCCTATGCTAAAATAAATTTTGAAATAATCTCTTATCATATAATTAATGTGCTGTAGTATGTTTGTATGTGATATTATATATATTAGTAAATACAGGTCAAGACTGAATTTCTTCTGAAATCATTCTTTCTGTTAGTAATACTCTACACGTATCAATAAAAGGCAAAGAATTTTTCAGATCATAAATCTGTTTTCTTCCCTTAGTTATTTATAACTACTGTTTCCCTTAAGAAATTTTTATTTTCATTTTTGCTGGAGCAATGAGTCCATAAAGTCTTAGTACTGTGCTACTCATCCTTCAGCTACTCAACTTCAATTAATTGAATTAATGATGTTTGACAGTGTAGAGCATGATAAACTCAATTGCAAAATAGTACATACAAAAAAACTAAAGAAAGTATTTCAATATTGTGGCACAACCTATAGAATAAGTCTTAGGAGTCATGCTTGTTTTCGTTAACGCTAGTAGTAGTTGACACTGAGGCTGATTCACTCTAAATTAATCCCAACCTTTTTCCTATGATACCACAAAAGCTAAGAAATTGAAAATCCCTTCAATGTAGACTCTTATGTATTTGAACGTCAGGTATAACTTCCATTCTGCTTTGGGAAAAATTTGCATAAACTAAAAGGAATAAACTAGAAAGAGTGAAGGCAAAGCAGTGGTATCTCTCATGATTTTAAAATCATGACAGTGACACCAGTGGCATGATTCTGAGTTGGCAGCTTTCCATTAGCAGTTTCTTGGTCTTAGCAGAAGTGACAGGTTCTGAAACCAGGACTTCTCTCATTGACTTGTCAACTTAACAAAGGAGTTGGTTCTACAACTTCCCTTTGGTACATCTGTGATGTGGTTCTACAGTCTGTTATTTTTAGCCTTCCCAATGATGCTATAAGTCGTCATTTATTGCACAATAATGCTATATCACAAATATCCTTAAGTGGCTTAAAACAATAACCACGTATTGCTTATTCACCCACTTATGGGTCAGCCAGAGGACAGGGAACAGGATGGCATAGAAGTCAAGCTGTCTCTTACCATACACAATGTAATGCTTTGCCCCTGCCACCCACCACCCACAGCTTTGTGCTCCCAGAGATCCTGGAGATTCTGTCGCTGTGGTGCATGCAAACAACTAGGAAATGTCATATTCAGGAGCTATGAATTCCACAGACAGAAGGCTCCTGGATATTAGAGCTGACAGGGATACAAGAACTCCAATCCTAGAAGGGAGCAAAGACAAAAACAATTGGACCAAACAAGCTGAACCCAGGACTTGTCTTTTTACCTACCTACTTATATAAAATACAATCAATAATAAAATTTGTTCATATTAGTGAACCAAAAAGATACAAATGCACTGACGCTCTGAAATTAATTCCTTTTACAGTCATTTATAAACCAGCTACTATCATTTATGCCTGACTATCATCTAGAACATTAGTGATGTACCTGTCATATAACATGTTCAATCAATTAAGTAGAAGGCTAAATTCTACAGACTCTGGATATTACTTCTTTTCTGTGATCTGAGCTTCACTCATAACACCTGAGAGCACATGAGCTAGAGGGCAACTTCTGATGAGAGAAAACTGAAAAAAATCCATGTTGGAAATACTTGTTCTCCTTAGAAAACAAACCCTTTTTCATTTAAATAGTGCCATTCTCTTGCTCATGGCTTTGATTGTTGAGAAAGCAAGTGATGTCTACTGCCAGCTTATATTTTGTCTTAGCCAAACACAGTAACGAGTGCAGACAGTTATCACAGAAATGCGAGTAGTTCTTGATGTCATCAAGAATGGGATCCTCTGTACCATTCTTCATCTTTGCTATTCTTAAACAATGAACTCACAGTTTAGAGTCTACTATTTATTATTAACAGGATCTTTCTGATTTTTATTTTACAGTGTCAAAAATCTATCAAGTGCTTGCTCTGTGTCTTAAAACTGTATATACTACATCAGCATGGTTCTTTCAGGAAAAGAGACACTATTATGTGGCACAGAAATAAGGGGCTCCATGTAGAAATGACAGTTTATATGAAGATGAGAGGAGCTAGGGAATAAAGCTCTAGAAGGTGGCAGCAGTGGAGGAATGGAAACAGAATCACTGGTGTCTTTAGTTTGAAGCCAGTTAGTATGAGTGGGGAAATTCAGCTCACTGGGAAGCCTCAGAAGTCTGCCATAACTACAGGGAGAGTTGAGAGGCGAGCCATGAGCCGGTGTCTGCTGAAGCCCTGGGCTATGTTTATGCCAAGAACGATGGCCTCTCATCACTTCTATATTGTGATTTTTGCACAAGTGACAAATTGTGATATGTTCATAATCTAACTGGAACCACAAAGGAAGGGCATTCTGGGAAAGGTAGACCTCAGCTTAGATAGGAATGATGTCAGTGGCACCAAGCCAGTCACAGGGAATGTAGCACACAGACAGGCTGTGTCTGTGTCTCTTACCATGAGGTCAGAGTTACTGGTAACACATTTCGGCAGTTAAAAGTCTGAATCTCTTACCCAAAGTCACACACATTAGCAGACAGCATGAATAAAACAAAAACTCATGTCTGTCAGATACCCATGGCCATACCTTTAACAGCTGCTAGTAAGCTAATGGTCTTCCAAAATCTCAATAAGTACTGAGACTGTCATAATGTTGCCTTTATATTATGTCCTGTGTCTGTGAGTACCCAGAGGGAAGTGGTTTTGAAGATTTTAGAACATTGTGGATAAGAGGTGACAGATCTCAGACAGTGTTTCAAAGACACATATCTCCTTTGAGTTCAAACTGAAATTTTGCTGCTGCCCACACGGCCAGTTGAATGGCAAGGCAGCTGACAGAGCTATACTACCAGAAAGCCTCTTCCTTATGTTGGAAAACAATATCTACACTACACCATTAATATCAGTTCTCCGGTCTTTTCCAGATAGTGTACCCTATACAGCACACCTCTGGACGCTCCATTTGAAGAGAAAGAAGAATATGTTTTCTATCACCTCTAGCTGGGTGATAAGAGCTCCAATGGGTCATTGGAGAACTCAAAACATAGTCCTGGAATTGGAATTTTTTGCCTGGGGAAAGGCCATGGTGAAGGATACAGCTGGGGTTGATTATGAAACGTCATCGGTGGCATGAAGCAAGTGCATTAGAAACAAACTTTACTTTTGCCCACAGTAGGGCAAGAATGTCTGATTTCTTTATAAACCAAGTTGGACAATGAGAGGAAGCCAACCTGGAGTCATATTCACTCTGAAGAGTATTGCCTGGAGAGGAAATGTGACCCACCAGTGAATTGCCAAAAGTCCAGATGCTGACTGTAGGGTCATGGTGGGCACTGAGGTGGAGCCCACCCACACAATGGAGCTTCAGTCGGTAGTGGGCACACCTCCAAAGTATCCCTCAAGGGACAAAGCTAACAATTGTGCACCTGCCATCTCAGGAAGTCATCAGATTACAGACAGCACAAGACACAAAAGGTCCTTTTTCATTAATCCTCTCTCCTGAGTCCGATCTGGAAAGGCCAGAAAGAGCACCTAGGAAAAAATAAAGAGAGAGAGAGAGAAAAGAAGAAGGTAAACAACGAAGTAAAGAAGTTAATGATGGATTGCTCCCTGGTCAGGGGTGCCGGTTTGGGGAGAGGCCACAGAAGGAAGAGGAAAATGAAATGGCCCCTGTTTTATACTTCACAAGTGCGTTAAAAATCACCTACAGGAGAGAGCTAAAATGAACGAGGGATTTTTTATTTCCTATAAAATAGGGACTAAAAAAAATTTGGACCTGAGATTGCATCCAGGAATGGGACTTAACAGAGAGAGAGTTGAAAAGAACCAAGTAGCTTTCTCCTTCATACTATTTAGCTCCACTTATAAGCAAAATGATCACACCAATATTATAGTGTAATGGGAGAATATAATTCTCAGAAACTAAAAAAATATATATAGCCAATCTTAAAATTCTAATGAGTTAGAAGACAAAATTGAGGCCATTTCCTGGAAATTAGACTTTTAAAAATTCATAAAAAGGAATAACGATACTTTAAGCCTACAGATCTAAAATCTGGCATTTATAATAGGAGCTTGGGAAAAAAATAGTCAAAGAAGTTATCCAAAAAGAGCAAGAAATATCCCCAGAACTGAAAACATGAGTTTCCAAATTAAAGGTACTCACCAAGCAGATGCATCAATTCATTCAGCAAATGTTTGAGAGCGCCCTCTATGTGTTTACATCTTGTTCTAGATCTCCAGCCAAGTCCCTACAAGGGAGTTTGAATCCTACTAGGAGGAGATGAATAACAAACAGTGAAGTAATGAATTCATAGATCAGATGATGATAGGTGTTATTACAGAGAATAAAGCAAGAGGAAGGGAGACTAATCAATGCAATGGTAGGACTCAGTTGCTAATTTAGATCAGATGGTCAGGGAAGGTCTCTTCAGTAAAGTGACAATGGGAGCCAAGGAAGCAAGAATGCAGACATGCTGGAAATATTAGCGCAGCAAGAGCAACATTCCTTGCCCACCTTGTTTACTGCTGTATCTCAACAACTTAGAACAGGGCCTGGCACAAAGTAGATATATATTAAAAGAATCAAGGCATTGAGAAGAGCATTAGCACAGACCCTGAGATTAGAACAACCTTTGTTCAAGAATGCCATTGGTGGAGGATTATGGCTGCCTTGGTGGTGGATATGCTGCAGAAACTTATAGTTGATGAAGTACTAATCTATACCCATAAATTATAAACAGTGTTGCAAACCAGTGCTTCCTCAAAAAAAAAAAAAATAGAGTTTAAAAAAGAAGAAAAGGGCTATTGTATTTAGAGTAGCAGAAGCTTGGGGAGAAATAGTAGGTAATAGCTTTGAGGAATAGTAAGGACTTTGGGTTTTATGCTGATTCCGGTGAAAATCCGTTACAGGGTTCTGGATATCAGAGTGCCATGACACAGGCCACTTTGCTAAGGAACTGCCCTGGCTTCTGTGAGGAAAACAGATTTTAAAGGATGAGATCAGAGAGACCACACTAGGCCAGATGAATGTTGTCAGTGGCTAAAAGCAGGGTAATATCAGCAGAGATGATGAGAAATGGTTGAATTATTGATAAATCTTAGATCGAACAAGACTTGCTGATGAATGCCATATGTCATATGTGAGAAAAACAGAAAAGCCAAGGCTGAAGTAAAAGTTTTTCCTCTAAACAACTAGACAGAAGGAGAAAGAAATTGTTGTGAGGTGCAGATGCAAAAACCAAGCTCAAGGGAGAGAAACTATGGCTTATTTTGGACTTAATAATCCTGAGGTGTCTAGGAGACATGCAAATGGATCACATTTCTTTGCTAAATAAATACATTGGGAGTATTTGCATATTCAAGTTTATTCTCAATACAAAGCACCTATCTCTAGGACCAGACAAATGAATCCATTTTCAAGGCCCATTTCCAACCCTGAAACTGGACAACTCCACAATCCTCTCTTCAGATAAATACATAAAAGCTACTGGTTCTTCTTTTGTGACTCCAACAGGATCTTTTCTTGAAACCCCACCTGTATTCCCTTCCTTTTCTACTTTGCATTCTCCCCCTTTCCTCTAACTTCTTAATATAAAAAGTTCTTATTTTCCAAAAAGAAAGAAGAGACAAACATACCATCCTGTTCTTTCTTCATTTCCCTGACTAAACTGTGGCTTTTCCCTCCAGTTTCCCTCCAAGCTCTCACTCCTCATCTCTATTCCCCATCTCATATTGTTCCTTCAATCAGTCCCTTCAAAACCAAGTCTGTAGTTCCTCCTTCCTCTCTAGGACTCTGCACCATTCCCCATGATTGTCTTCTCTCGTGCACCCTCCCTTCCACGTCCCCTCCCCAGATTCCTTCTTGGCCATCTGCTTGCCTATCTGCACATTCTCCCTCAGAAAGCCCTTCATTTCCATTCCCATAACTACAATTAACACCTTTATGCTGATGACTCCCAACTGTTATTTTCAGTCTTCACTTCCAGTCACAATCTGGACTTGTAAGGAAAACTAAAGTGATAGTCTCATGTAAGCAATGGAATCTACTGGCTCAGGTTTAAATCTCAGTCTAACTTTATAAACTTGGGATGATGCTCATCTTCTCACCCTTTATTAAATGGGAATATTACTACTATCTTCTAATATAGTTTCTATGAGGATTCTATTTGACCTATTTGTCCATGGGGTATATGTGGATAAAACATAGAGTGTGGGCACATACTAATAGATAGCTGTCATAGTTGACAATAACCCTATCACTGCAAACTCAGTTTATACAATATCCAGTTCAGTTGTTTCTCTTCTCCTTTAATTTGTTCTCCTCCAGTTTTTCCACAGTATTTCTAATCTCCAGACCCATACATTTGAACATTTGCAGTAATTTTTGACTGATTGTATTATGGAAGTTATAGAAAGTTCTCTCTCACAGCATTCATCTCCTGATAGGAATGTGAACATTAATTCTTTTATTAAACCTTTTGATGTATAGATCTTGCTACTGTTCTACAATTTTTTCCTTGAAATGTCATGTCCATCTTTTTCGTTCCTTCTCATCCTCTGTTTTGCCTCAGATCAACCCCTACTCCGAAAACCAACACAGCTAAACAAAGCTTCCTCACTGGTCTCCATGAACTCAGCCTTTGCATTCTCCATCTGCTCTCTTTTCCATACACTCTTCACAGAATGATGCTGCCTTCCCCACCCCCACCCCTACCTGGGCCCCTGTGTTTACACTTACACATGTGCACACACATTGGGTCAGGTACAACAATGGGGAGGGCACAGTACCACAGGTGCTGGTCATAGAGGCTAATGGCAGATGGGTATAAACCCTGATTATTTACATTCCCTTACATCCATTAACAATAGGAAACTGAGACACAGAGAGGTTAAGTGACTTGCCGATTCCCTCCGCCTCAGTCTTTACAGAGTAATCATCACATGTGTAGTCATACAAAGGAATGTAAAATATAATTTAGGAAGACAATATCATTTTAAAAAAACACTATATTGAAGTCCTGAGGAAAAGAAATCCTATGCCTTACTTTCACTTTGGTGATAGAAAATAACTATTTCTAGGTTATGAAGGGTAAGGAGGAATAAGGAGAGATTACATTTTTTAAAAAATATAATTTTTGTCATGTCTGAATTCTCCTGATTCTAAATTAATCACAGAAGAGACCTGAAAAGACACACCTGGTCCCATCTACCTCTATCCCCTGCTACCATTTTATAAGATCACCAGGTAACCTTGCTTTGGGTGCTCTCCCAAGCAGAGCCATCCATCCATATAAACTGACAAGTGCCCACCCTAGAAGACACATTACATGGTGTACCCAGAAAGTCACAATCCTCCCTCCTGTACCTTGTCACTAGGGACAGTTTGGGATATGCAGATATAATGAAGTGCTGAGTTAAGTCGTGTCTGTTTAAACATCTGTCAAGTGTACCCCACAGACAACAGCTAGTGCATCTAGACCTGACCTGGGTCTGTGATTCTCCACAGCAAACTCTGACAAGGCTACGCTCTAAAACTAGGAGCAATACCCCAAAGTTGTGCTCTCTGCCAACACTCATCACCTCCCGAGTGTGAAGGAAAGACAGCAGTTTGTCTCCATGGCATGACTAAGGTGTTCAAAAGTTGAAAAGTCAAACAAATCAGATCTTACTCTGTGGTGCGAGTGGGGTTGTGTACCTCTTGGCATTTTCTTAAAAGAGGGGTGGGAAAGGTGACCTGTTACCTCAGAAAACTGTCAGGTGAGAGGCTGGCATTTCAGGCTATCTGCCCTGTTTGCCACACAGAGATTCTACAAACCTTGTTTAAAGGTTCCTCAAATGGTTATCTCTGCTTACAGTGGTAGCTAAGAAAATGAAATAAAGACTAAGAAATCTTGTACTATGATTAATGCCTTACACTGCCTCATTGGGATTCAACTATGGTTTTTCTAAGCTAGGACAGATTTGATTTTATTAAAACCAATGGAAACAGTAGTTATCTCTAGCCATTCTACCTCCAGAAAAATATTTGTGTACCAGGGTGTTTCAGCTGCGTACATTTTCTTCACTGGCATTCAAGTGGATTATCAGCTGTCTGGGCCCTAGTATCTATTGTGCTTAATGGCGTCTCTCCTCCAACACTGCTGAGAGTGACTTGAAGAACCACAGATTCCAAAGGCAGCCTGCCAGAGGAAGCAGGGAAGCTGCAGGAAGCATACATTGTGAGAGAAAAGTGAGTGCAATTCCCCTGAGATAGGTGTGTGTTAATGTAACCATGGTTTTTAATCTCCTCAGATATTCTCTCTGTAACCATACAGCCTTGTATAGTATGTTCAAAAGAAACATGATAATAGCTAACAGCTGGACTCTTTCTAGCACTTTCTTATCAAGTACCTTCTAGTTTGCAGTTTCCCAGAAAAAAAGCATGTCTCTCAGACTCAGAAACTTGATTTATACTTAGGCGTAATGAGTCCTGTCAAAATTTTATTACCAATTGGTTTATATGAAAATATATGTATAGAGCATCTATTACAAGGACTTATTTTAATATACTAGAACTGATCATTTGTTAATGTTCTCTTAGCCCCAGGAGTTGTGATCTCCTGTTTTTATTTAGCTAGGTGCCTGTCCAGTCAGCTGCCATAAAAATAGACATCTCCATCTGATTTCTTTGGATTTATAATTCATACATAAAGTGGAATCCATACCTGTTATCCTACTTGAGTGAAGAACAAAGAAGATCCTGTTCATAACTGCTCTAATATCCCCATGTTCTTTCATAAAAGCCAATCCCTGGTTAAATCTAACACTGTGTATGATTATTACATTCCTTCTGGAACTCATGGATGCCAAGGCATTCACTCTACAAGACAGCCTGGAACCAAGGTGTAATCAAGCCTTTCACAGGTCTCTCTGGACTGGGCTCTGAATTATTTCCCTTTCTCGCCCAACTGGCACAGATACACAGTAACTTAACAGCACTTGTCTCTTGAAAAACATGATTTACTTAAATCACCATAAGGTGCTAGTTATCTTATTCACTTCCTGCTTTCACACAGCCAGACATTTCTCAGAAAGGCCACACGAATCTCAGGAAACAGTCCACACATGGAGAAGGCCCACCATGGAGTCCAACACCTCTTAAGAAGGTGAAGCAGGCCGAACTGTCCTCACGGCCACCGGCCTGGGGAAACTCAAGCCAGTGGCGACTGACCAGCACTGCCGCTCCAAGCAGTGACACCATTCTTTGTTCTCAGGTTCATTTCACTGACTAAATCCTCTGTCACCTGCCTCTTCCCTCGGGGCTGAGCTAATAGGCGATTGTTAGATCTATCCACAAATCTCTCTGGTTCCCTGAAATTTATCGCACAAATAACATGTGATCAAAAGCTGGAAAGAGTGGCATAAAGTGTCTAATTCCTGCAAGTCATCTCTCGCTACCCCTCTCCCACCAACTTCATGGTTTGGGGTGGGGGAGTACTAGCTTTCCATTCACTGCTGCCATCTATGAGCTAAGCAAGCCTTGCAGAGATTCGGATGTGGCCTAAATTCAGTCTGATATTTATCTGACTTGTTCCTAGTGTTTGATTCAGGTTAAACTTATAATGCTTCTGCCTTTCCCTGGAAGTGACCTTCTTTCTTAATCGTCATAATTCGTAGAGTGAAAATCATTTTGACATATACAAAAGGCCAAAATGCATTCATAATATAAGCAAAGAGCAGGAAAATCCTTTATTTTAAAACTCAGTGGGGTGGAGGATTCATTTGCTCATCCTTTGTCAGATTTGTTGCTCTCTCCTCCTCCAATCTGTGACCGGAAAAGTGTTTCCCATCTTCATGTTTAGCAGCAAAGACTGTACATTCTGGAGCCACCTGCCGGGACCTGTGTCCTGTCGCTATTACTCCAGCTGTGTGATTTTAACCTAGTGGCTCAGTCCCCACGACCTTAGTTTCCTCATTTACAACATGTAGGTAATAACATTATGAGAGAGAAGTAAGATTCATTTAGTTAACACCGGTGAACTACTTCAATATTTCTTTTTCTTTTTTTTTAAGAGACGGTCTCACTGTGTTGCCCAGGGTTGTTTCAAACCCACAGACTCAAGTGATTCCCAGCCTGAGCCTCCCAGGTAACTGGGATTACAGGCGTGCACCACCATGCCTGTATTTAAATATTTCTAACCATACTGTTTTCATGATTCTACTCCACAGAACACACTGGTTCCTGAAGAAACAAGGGTTTCATGGTCAAATAAGACTGGAATTGCTTCGCCGTAATACATGCCACTGCATCTACAAAGCTATCAATTACATAGCCATAAGAAACAAAGAGCAGTGCCTTTAAACCAAGATACAGTGCTCTCCCTGGAGTTTGGCAGTTCTCCTGGTTTCGGCTGTGTGACTCAGTTTGTGATGGGCAATCCTTGTTCACCTACTTCAGTAACAAAATACAACCTCAACCACTAGATAGCTTCCTCTCTTAAATTCTATCAAGTTGCTGGTAATGGTTTAGCCATAAATTCATAATTCTTACCGAGCCTGCAATAGTGACTTTGTTGCTCTAATGTCACACACACCACCTACCACTCTGTTGTCATACCTGGTGGCATGTGTCACGAACTTTTCAATACCAAGTCATATTATGATCTTCATGAAGTTGTTCTAATGAGTAATCAAGTATCACAAATTTTGTCCTGAGAATGTAGGGAGCTCAACTGGTGACAAGAGGAATAGCTGTGACCCAGTGCCCCTACTTGCAAGTGACACCACCATCCACAACTACTGCCTGATCAGCAATCATCACAAGACACCATTGCTGTAAGAAACATACTTACTTCACAGATAATAAAACATGGAAGGAAAGTGCTGCTCACAGTGGGGAAAATATTTGTGCTCCCATTGAGCTTCACAACTTTCTCTACTAGTTACACTTATGAACAAGTTGGGGTGTGCTGATATAGAACCTCACAACATTGCTAACCAGAAGGGGCTGGTCCAGTCACTTTAAAATTTAAAAGCAGCAAAGAGAAGGAAAACTGACCCTGAGGGAGGTTAAGGAAATGCCCCTAAAAGGAGGACTTCAATATATTGGGTATTTTAAGTTGATGGAGTTTGAGAAGATGACAGGACCAGGAAGGTGATGCCAATCTGCGTGCATGTACATGTATATTAGACAGACAGACACACACACACACACACATACACACAATTTTCACTACTGAATCAGGTCACAAAACCCTCATGAAAGAGGTGCTCTCCCTATATCCAGAAGAAAGGGGCATCCTACGACTGAAGACAAATGCCTAGGAGAGTCCTAACACAGAGATCTTGCTATGTTTTCCTGTTTATTGCATATTTACCTCATGCCCACTCACAGTTCTGTTTACCCAGGTCTTCATTTTCTTATGAAGGCTCCATGTCACCTTAAACTTTTATTTATTAAGTTCTTATGCTTTTCTTCTGTTTACCTGTCTTTGTCAGTTTAATTTTCAGACCCAGCCAGGAATTCTAAGGAAAACCTTTTCTCCCCTCCCACCTTATTGTGGAATCAAAGACAGAAAGTACCCCCCCACCCACGTGAGTAACAAATCACTGTCTCAACACAATTAGGGAAAGCACTTTCTTTGATCCATAGTCCTGAGTTTCCCTTGTGATGAGACTAACTCCTTAGAACTAATCAAAAGTTTCAGTTTAATAACAAACATCAGTGAACCCTGAGATCAGCACCTAAGTTACAAAATGATTGTGGAAGTTCCATTTCAACATCTGTAAAAATGTGCTAACAAAAATAGTCTTATTCTACGAATGTATATAAAACACTTAACAGCACCTAGCACAGAATCCTGCAGGGTTCATTCCTATGAGGGAGATAGAAGGCAAGGCTGGAGTGAGGCCTGTGGGCCACTGCCACTCACCTGTTCCTTATTCTGAAGAGGCATATTATAAGAAGCCACCAGGCAAGTGACTTACTGTCCTCTGGTTTAGTTTCACTTTAAACTCAACTCATTCTAGATCCTTTATGCCTTAAAGGCCATGAGAACTAAATCACTCATCCCTGGTAATGCAGGGCTAGGGCAGACTGAAGCAATGACTTCTCTACCTTCAGATTGGGATTTAGGATAATAATCAGCAGGGAAGAGGAAATTCCTTGGCAAGGGGAGAAAACGGTATATGTGGGCTTAGACAGGTAAGCTAAAGATAGGAGTCAACTCAACAGCTTACCTTCCCAGCCCTAAAAAGCCTAGCTAAATGAAGAGTGGCCCCTCAAGAACAGTCCCCAAGCCCACTTCAACTAGGGCCTGAACTCAGGTAGGGTGGTACAAAGCTTTAAAAGACATCTCTCCTCAGGGGACCAGCTTCACAGCCACACTGATAGTCGGTTCTCCCTGTCAAAGGGGCTTAGCCAGTCAACCCACAGTTTCGTAGCAGTTCTCATAGTCAGAGCCACTCTGCAGCAAGACGTCAGACTCTTAGATGCTTAGCCTCCTACTGGGAAAGAAAAACTAAAGCAAGAAAGGATGTTTTAAAGAGGATTATTTGGAAGATGGCAAAACCACAACATCAGCATATTTTCTTTTCCTGTTTTAGATTTTAAGTGACTCAAGAGAGAGGGAGAGAAAAAGGGAATCTATTCAACAGTGAAAATATTACCCCTGGCAGAAAACTGCAGGAGAATTGAATCTGAATGTTCTCTTCAAAGCGAGATACTGTTTTCTGTTTCTGTAGGGTCAGGTCTCACTGTATTAGTTTGATAACTAAAAGCTACTTAGCAACATGGAAAAACGTATTTAAAATATTCATTAGTGGATTCATATGCTTCATTGTCCCAGATTAAGTGTTGTAATGAGGATAGCTTGCCTTCAATGTGCTAAATCTCTCTCAAGAGAACAAAGATAGCACACTTTTAAAAGCTAATTAAATCCATTTATAAAATGTTTAAATAACAGAGATAAAGCTTGTATAATAACAAACTGTTATCCCATACATGGATAACTGGTGTCATTCATTTGATTTCACTTGTCTTCAAGAATGCTAGAACTACCCATTTATGATGGCTTCTTCATAACTGAAATAAAATACCACACAAACATCAAAACTTCAGGAGCAATAATAAAGTTGATAACTTTTAGTTGACTGACTTCTCCAATCAGAGGTTAATAAGAATAAGGAACAACTTGCTGGATCAATAAAGACTACTCTCCCATGCAAGAAGGAAAAATAGAGCAAAGCAGAAGAAAACATAGGAATAGAAAAATAAACTGCCCTATATCACAGCAGTGGGAATGAATAGGGGACAATGCAGATGAAAGATGTAGGGTAGCGGCAACAGGATGCATTCAAGAAATGCATTTTTAAGTCAGTGGAGAAACGTCAGTCATAAGAAGAGGAAGCTAAATCCTATTTTTATGGCAGCTTCTAAAACTGTCTTGGAGTATGGAGAGAGGCCCCGGAGAAAAAGATGGCAGGTAACATTGGTTTCCATGGTGATGACTAACCATGTCAGCATCAGAGCACTATGACTTCAGAATAAGAATGTGTTTATAATAGCGCATACTAAAACATCCCTTTTATTAAATCTTTCCCCAAGCTATAGTATGTATTTATTAGTTTGAACAACACTTGGTGAAATAGAATATTATTCATTTTATTTTAGAGATTAAGAAAACAAACCAAGAGGCTGTAAATGACTATGCCTAAAAAGGTATATTGCTGCTAATCTTTCACCCTACAGAATAAATTTTGAAATATTCTATTAAAAAAAGAGCTGGGCACGGTGGCTCATGCTTGTAAGCTTCAGCCTATGAAGTGGCTAGGACTAGGGATCGCGGTTCGAGTCCTGCCTGGGGCCTGTAGCGAGACCTAGTTCTAAAAAAATTAGGTGGGTGTGGTGGTGCGCACCTGTAATTCCAGCTAACTGGGAAGCTGAGGCTGGGGATTGCTTGAGTCTGTGGTACTCTGGGCAATGAGAGCCTGTGGTTCCATGGGCAAAATTAGCAAGACCTAGTCTCAAAAAAAAAGACTATTGTTGGTTTCAAAATAAGTAATTGCAGTATTTGAGTTAATGATTTTTAGAACATGTACTAGCATTGTATGGAGTAAACAACTTACCTTTCATTCCTCCTGTGCTTACAATATTTTAAGAAAAAGCATCTTTTCAGTAATTTTGCCTTCTCAATAGTTCAGCAATGCTTTCCAAACTTTTTGCATCAAAGATCGCTGGTCCCTGTTCCCCATGGGTCACTTTTATTGTAACTGGTATTCTTTCAAGCTTTTCATACTTTTTCTAACCTCTCTTTCACTTTAGTCTTTTGTCTATCTTGTCATCTATCTGTCCCAAAGCTTTTTAAAACATGCCTTCAAAAACTGTTACAGTTCTTATTAGTAATCATTGGATACAGTGAGATGACTGTTCTATGAAATAGTAAATGTAAGGAAACGCCTAGCATTTCATTTAAAAAGTTAGAAAGATACAGCTGAAGGGAAAATCAGAAAGTTACAAAGGCTGACAGAGTCTTGACCCATGGTTCCTGGAAGGTGGCATGTGAATAAAATGAGAGGAGGAAAAGCAAAGTGCAGCATCCAGGGCAGCCAACAAGGAAACAGGTCTCCTTATTACAGTTGCAAGGAGCTGAATTCTGCCAATGATCTGAATCATTTCCCAGGGCCTCCCAAAGAGGTGCAGGATCTCCAACACTGACACCTCCTTTGTGAGAATTCATGTAGAACATCTACCATGCACCATTCTAATCTACAAAATTTAAGAAAGTCAAGGCTCAAAGGTACAGAAGAAACAGATTGGGAATGGCCTTCAATGACTTACCATCTGAGTTATCAGATTTACCATTTGAGTCAATCATCCATTATCTCAAACAGCTACCACCTTTCCAAAAGTGAGGATGTTGCTGTCTTTACAAGTTTTTGTGATGAGTGTCTTTGACGCTTTGTTTGTGAGAGATCTACAGTGAATGTTAGTCCAACATGAACTAGCATTATTAATAACAAGCAAAAAAACAGGAAAATTGCAGCATGATGTCATTTTATGCTACATAATACTTTTTAGTAAGGGTTTATAACAATAGACATTATAAATTATTAATTCTTAAACAAGTTTCTGAGATCTCCAAAACCTGGCAATAACTTATAGTTTCATTTTCATACAAATGAATGCAAAGTTGAATAAGTATGTAACTGGCATTCATATGAATAACTCCCACATATACGTTCCTGCAATCGTGCTGGTCACATGTACATTTTTGCTTTTGCTTATATTAAAATTCACCTGTCTCATAAACCTCCTTTAAACATATCATCAAAACCAGGGGTAGAACCTGTGACCATATCACTAGAGCATTTCCTAGTAGAACTAATGAACATGAAAAGGGAGTTTGTGTTGCTGTTATGGCAGGCTTGGGATCAGACAAACTGGATTCTAATTCTGCTTCTGCCATCTACCAGCAGGGTGACCTTGGGCCAATTATTTGTCTAACCTGGAAATACAATCAGAATAGTTGGTATTTTATAAGATTACTGTGAAGACAAAAGCAAACAATGTACAGAAAGCATTACCAGCCATTATTCTTGAGGCTATGAAGATTCAGGTGCCCACTCACCCGTGTGGCTCTCCTACTTTCTTGTGCTATTCCACATTCTCCACCTTGGCTCTGAAGACTTGACAACAATCTCCTTTGGGGAGTTTCTCTCTAGTCAGATCCTGAGGAGAAAGGGAAATAATGCTCAGAAAAGTTCATGCCCAGTGTCTATTAGAACCTCAGAAAGTACCTGAGTGATTACAGATCCAAGAGCAAAGTTGTTTTTCTGCCTGCTCTTTTGCATCGTGTAACTTTAGACATGCTACCTAAAGTCTCAGACTCCAATGCCCTGTACTATAAAAAGGTATCACAATGCCCATTTCACACATGATTGTAGGCACCTTGTGAAGGTCAGATACAATTATGAATTTGAAATTTTCTGTATGTAGAAGCATAACACACAATATATATTTTTTTAATAATATACATTTTTTTGGAATTAGTTTCATTTACATTTGCCTTTTGGGTATTCCTCCCTGCTCCTCCATCCTAAACCCCTGGTCTCTCCATCTCTTCTTTCACTGCCATTTATTGCTTAATTTTTAGTCCCTTGGGTTCTTCCTCTTCTTTCCTGTAGCAATGTCCTTTTGTCCAGTGTGGACATGGTTTCCTGGGATATAGTGGCCTGTGCTTAGGTCTCCAAGTGTCTTTTTGCTGCTGGCCACCAGTTCATACATGATTGTGTTCTTTCAGTGCCTCCTCCTTCTTTCTGGTCAGCTGCTCCAACCCATTTTCTGTCATATTTTGCTCCTTCTTTGTTTTGTAGTTCTCATTGCTGGCATTGGGAGCATTTCTCCCAGCTAAAGTTTGTGCACCAATTTTTTTGATCGAGATTGGCCCTGGCAGATGGTTGGTCCGGTTTGTTGTGGGGCCACTGCCCATCTCTGTGACTTTCCTCACCCACTAAAGTGGGAAGGTCCTTTGATCTTCCATGCTGAAGGCATCTCTGAATGGAAAATTTCATTCCCATCATTGTAGATCACAGTGGTTGTGTTTCTGAGGTAGTTCGTCTCTGTATCAGTCTTATAGTCCTGTGTCCCATGGAGCTGACATGTTTGTTGTTCCGGAATACTTCTTTGTTTTTGACCTCTGTATTTGTGTGCATCTGCCATTGAATTGCTGATTTAGTTGCCTCTGGTGAGGGTTGACTGGATCTGGAGAAGACCAGAGGGAATGACCCCTACCACCCACAACCCTCCGCCAACCCCCACCTCCCGCCAGCCTGCACATCAGGCGCAGGGGAGGGGGAGCTCAGGGCCAGGCAGCATGGCTGAACCAGCTGTGTGGGCAGGGTTACCCCCACCACCCCCGGCCACCTCATGGTACGGTGGCTGGGGGGGGGGTGCCCCTAGCTGCTCCTAGCCGCCCTGGCATGTGGTAGGGCCCCCCCCTACCTTGCGCTCCGTGAACCCCAAAAGGAGCTCAGCAGGCTGGGCAGTTAGGGGCTCAGGGCCCAGCAGCATAGCTGAACCAGGCATGTGGGCGGGGTTACCTCCCCTCCCCCCATAACAATAGATTTTCAACTGAATGTGACTATAAATTTAAGATATAAATTTTAAATTTATATCTTAAATTTAAATATAAACTTAAATGGTCAGGTATTCCCCTACCATCCTCATTAAGTAAGTCATGGTATATCTTATATATTCCATGCATAGGAGACTATATACCTGTGCAATGACTAAACCTATGGAGTCAAAGAATCCGTTACTAAGTGGAAAGGAGTGTTTTATATATAATCTGGGGGGGTTGGGTTTTTTAGACACACACACAAAGACACACGCATGGAAAGGGGTCTATGAAGATGCTTCCCCAAATGTGAACGATTATCTCTAAGTGATGGGCATGTGGTATGTGTGTTTCTGTTTTCTGAGTGTTCAGTGCTCAAGTTGAATCCTTTTCCTTTTAGGAAGAAATAGTTACAAAGGAAACTACAGCAATTTTTAAAAGCATTATATGGTGATTCTTAGGTACATAAATAAGTGCAGATAAAGAACACTAAAAGTAGCAGGACTAGAAGAAGAAGTTGCCAAGGCAGGGGGTGGAGGAGAGGGAGGAAGAGAGGTCAGAGAGAGGACACGAATCAAGATAGGGCTAAGACTCAGAGACTTGCTTTTTTCTAAGCATCTGTTGCTGGAACTGCCAAAAAGCCTGTGGGGGTACAGGCTGCGCCCCAGTCAGGCAGGCCACTAACCCTCAAAATTCATCAGGGAACTGGGCTGGAGACTGTGGGTTTCTGAGGTTCAGTTTTGAAGGGTCCTACCTTTTTGTCCACTGCTCACCAAAAGGATGATTGACTTTCTCACCTGTGTAAAAAGTAAACAATGTCCCGGGTGACTTCTCCCATGGCTTTTGAGCCTAGGAGACTTCGATTTACAAGGGTTTGAGTTACCCTCTTCCAAAGAGTAATAAACCAAAAACTATCGCCACTAGGTGGCGTGCCCCAAATACTATTTCACTTGGAAACTGGCAAAGAAGTTGGTGTCAGAGAACTAGACACCCTCTAAGGTAAAAGCCTTGTTAAAAGGTCATTAGGTGCAGACTTTTACAAATTTTCGGTTTCTCCCTGTTCAAAACAAAAACAGTCAAGCAGAACACCACCAAGACAAGAGAGATTCCTCTCCAGAATAACAAATCCAACAGACACATCTGAGGCTCCCTTGGGACAGGCAACCCTCCACAAACATCCCCATCAGTGCATATTACCAACAGCTCCATCCTTTGTCAAACAAACTAAATAAGTGCTCCTATAATACTTGAAAAGTGGAAGAAGGTCTTCTTGTGTCCTCACAGAACATTGTTCAACCATAGACATAGCGTCAGTATTAGTGGAGCAAGACAGGAAAAGTCCCCATGTCAGATCTACTAAAGTTGAGGAAGAGAAAAGTGGCAGTCAACCCAAAATGAATATCCCCCTTTTGCTCTAATAAGCTTCTCTTTCTAAATAAGAGTGCTACTGCCAGGGCTCCTGTTCTTAGCCAGAGCTGTCAGTCATTTATACCTTGCCACAGATTCATTTCCTCTGCAGCCTTTTACCCTAACATTAACATGCTATTTGTTATTCTTTAAGAACAGGGTTTTGGTCTGAAAGCTAAAGAGAAAACTTAGGGGCACATGGAAGAAACACCAGAAAGAACAGAACAGGAGGCCTTGAAAGCTTTGCATGTGACTGTTGAGGTTCACTGAACTCTTGGCATTTTTGAGAGGAGGGAGGAAAGCAGATGAAGAAATAATTAAAAGGAAGTGCTGAAAGATACAGATGTGGCAAGATATATTTTGCATAATTTAAAGATTTGCCTAGGACTATATCTGGATTATAAAGCCCTTTGATGAAATATGAAGAAATATGGGCAATTTTACATTTTCTGACTATGTAACTCTAACAGGAAATTCCTCCAAATTTTTGTTATTAAAATAAATTAAATCTATGAGTGTGACACTACATCTAAGAAAAGATTCTTTTAAAGCAAATACACATTTATATACACAAAAATGGGTCCTAACCCTTTGAAAGTAGAAACTGTAGGAAGTTCACTCATTATCAGCGACCATTTGGAGAGTTGTTCTTTTGGAACTGAGATCTATTGTAGTATAGATATTGGAAAGTCACAGTGCCAATAATCCATTCTTTCCAAAGATGGATTTCATATGTTGATAGAACCAAAAGTCATTTAGAACTAAATTTGGTAAATTTATAGAAAGATAATCAGTAAGACTTCCATTTTGTTTTTTAAAAAAATGAGACATGACTTTAAAATGTTAAGAGTACATGTTCTTTATGAATATAAGCAAGCTATGAAATATTCTGTACCTCAATTTCCTCATTGATAAAATGTAAATAATCATACTACTTCTTGTTGCATGATAAAGATATAGAATACATGTAAAATATTTCCATGGTGCATACTATTTACAAAGTAAATGGCAATAATGGTATTAGTGACAATAACAATAATAGAAGTAGCAGCAGCCAAAGTAGCATGGTTCATTCACTCAAAAGAGTGATTTAAAAAATATCCAGCCTCCAAAGTAGCAACACTCAAAAACCACTCTTATTTGCACTAGTGTTCTGACATATTATTTTAATCTTCTTTTTTGTTAGTTAATCTTTATTTAAAGTTGGGATAAGTTTTCTAGAGAGTTTCTCCAGTCAGTGGAGAATATTCATTCTAAAAGGCAATTTCCGCATCAGTGGTTTTAAATTATTGTACCAATACATTAGAATTAATTAACATGTTCTATTCTCTAGACATGTCAAGTTGTATGCTTTCTGTTAATTCATAATAAAGATGTACCAAGCTAATACAAATCATTTTTAAAAACTTTTAAAATAAGTTGTCTGTTTTTGAATAAAATTTATATGATCAGCCAATCAAATAATTACTGATGATGAACTTTAAATTACATAAATTAGCCACTGAGCTAGTCACCAGAGAAATAGGGGATGAACACAATAGGCAAAACAACTGGCAGCTAAACTATTTCTAGTAAGGGACAAACAAACATATATACATACATACACACATATACACATGGCCTCATATCTGGTAGAATACCCAAGATACCTGAAACCTACAAGTTTCAGGTACCTACAAGATACAAGAAACCTACAAGTGGTTACATGTAGAGCAGCATTATTTTGTACCATTTGAGTTACCTTATGTATATATTATCATTTCAAAGAAGTAAATAGAAGCTAAACATTAAAAAAATAATAATAAATCAAGAAATCGAATGTAGGAGTACTGACCCATCTACTCTATGTGAGATCTTTGTGCCCCCCCCTCATCAGTCAGAAAGAAAACTGAATCCTTCTCTGCAATATAGTACTGCTATTGATCCCAGCCCATTAATTACTCCTAATTTCCCTTGTAAGCATACAGTAACAGCTGTGCAATCAATCAAGCCATGTGCCACAGTAACTGCCTGTTGAAATGCTTTGTTAAATGAATTTGGTCATGATGGGGTTACCAGGATCTCACTTTAGAGCAGGCTAACCACCCTGTAGCTGGTCAACAGGGTCTGCAACCCATGTAGCAGTTGCTCAGAGTTGTGCTCATCCATCAGCAACTTGTCTTTCAGAGGCGCTAAGCAACCACCTTCCTGTGTGAATGCTGAGGTTCTCTTTCCTTGTTGAAGTTCACTGCTTCGTGCACAACACCAGAGAGCACTATGTTGTCCTTCAGCTTTAACCCTGCCAAGAAAGCCATCAATCAATCAGCAAACATCTATAATCATCTCCCACATTCAAGGTACTATGATAGATGCTTTTGGGGATGTCATGAAATATAAAATGTGGTTTCCAACCAATTAGAATCTCTTATCTAGTTCAAGCGGTAGAACATAGAACAATTCAAAGAGTAAAATCGTAAAACATAGAATATTAAAAGTGACAAGTGAAGAGATGAAGGGGGGAGGGAAGTAGCATTTATCAAATGCCTGTTCACTGTGCTAGGGTGCCTCACATGGGCTTTTCATCTTATCATCCTGCCATCCTTGCTTTTACCTCTATTTTAAAGACTTAGAGATTAAGAAAGTTGCCTAAAATCAAACAGATAGTGACAGTGCCAGCATTAAAACTCCAAGGCTCTGCTTTGTTCACTCCAAGGTTTTTTATTCCTAGAGTACAGCATGCCACTCCACAGAAAATAAACACTCTAAGAATTCACTGGAATCAGTTATCACTTTGCATTGTAACATAAGATGACATGAAGAGAATGTGTAATTTGAGGAGGGAAAAATCAAGATGGGTAGAATATTATAAGGGAAAAGAAGAGAAGAAAGTGCATTTCCTTTCTAAGAAGGTTCTGCACTGTGTGTAGAGATGGAAAAACCCAGATTTGAGAGAGAAGACTGGGGTCATGCTTGACTATCACTCGCTCTTCTCAGCATGGTACCACTTGGCCCTGAAGGACAGAGGTGACCAGTCCTATGAATAAGTCAGTAACTCTAGAGCACTGGTACTCCTGGGACTACAATGGGAATATCTCCAAACAGCCTACCAAGCCCTTTCCAACCACCTCTATTCTCCAAGCTCTTACTAGTCCCCACCCATACCTGCCTCTTTATGGTTTCTGAGTGTGCCAACACCTCTTCTCTCTGTACCCCCACCCCACCCATCCCATATTCTTCCCAAAGTTCCTAAACCTCTCCACTCAAATGTTACTTTTTCACTGAACTTGTCCTACTTTTGAGCTTTGCTAGCAACATCTGACATGCTATGCATTATACATACTTGTTCATTGTCTACTGCCCCCCATTAAAATATTGGTTGCACAGAGGAAGTTTTCTATTATTTCATTTGCTACCAGCAGTTTGAGCACTGCCTGATCCATAGTTGGCAAGCAATAAATAATAGTGGAATGAATGAATCTTGGCTCAAACAGTTTTTGGGTTTTGCTTTTATAAAGCACAGATCCAACTAAACCATGTGCCAAGAAGTAAAGAGAAATTATATTTAAATGAAATTTTAAAAGTGCTGCAGAATTTGTATAGTATAATCTCACCTTTTTTTAAAAGAATATGTTGGAGTATATACGATAGAACAATAACTATGTGCTAGCAGCTTGATAAACATACTATATGCAAGCCATGGAAAATACTCTTATATAAATGTAACATATTTAGCACCAACAAAGCTCTGGAAAACACACATCAAAAAACAGAGCATGGGAGTTAAGTTAGAAAGAGCTAAAGCAGACAAGTTTGAGTGAGTTACAATGAAAATTAATGTGTTAAGAAAGAAAAATATGAAGAAACTGTCTTATTTCTATTGGAAAGTTTCTTTTCATTTATAACTTCTCACAAAATGGTTTTCTTTGATATGGAGCCTATGCTTATTTATTTTCCTGTTGTTTCTTTCAGGAACCCTTTCTTGGCTACTACAGAAAATAATGCAAATGCCATCTAGAAAGCAAAGGATTAGAGCGCTTTTCTTTTCCTCTAGGTTGCTTTAAATATATATATATATATATATATATATATATATATATATATATATATATATATTTTGTTCCGATTGACACCATTACGAAATAAGAAATAACTTTAAAAAGTCAAGGTTGTCACAATCCCTGTTTCCAGCCTATCTTTATGCTCCACACGTTCTTCAGATTCCTATCACCTCAGTATCTGAAATTTCCTCATCTGTAGCTTAACAACATGGTGCAATTGTCCTTCGCAATACTGCAGACCAACAGAAAAGCGCCATGCCCTGCTGAGTTTCACAACACACAGGGTCTTTTGCTTCACTGGATAGAGGCCCAGAAAGAGGGGGCGGAGGGTTCTTAAGGTCTCAGAGACGGGGCCTGTCAGGACTGAAGAGGCTCCACCCAGTCAGCAGAGGATTCTGTATGTGGGGCAGTGTGCTGAGTCCCTTTGGCCCTGGTCTGCTGTCTGCTGGGGCGATGTGGGCCAGAGACTGCACCACCCCTCACATGTGGGTTCCTGCAGCTGCTGCTGTGCTGAAGGGAGTTACTTCTGCCTCCTGGTGACCACGCCCTTTCCCAGGCAAGGCCCACAGGAAGTCAGACCCAGAGGGGAGGAGGAGGTGTGAGCTGTGGGAACCATACAATCTCCGGTACTGCAGTGCGGAGCCAGCTCTCCTCCACCCCTCACCTGAGAAACTGGCTCAGAACCAGCTTTGCTCCTTCTCCCCAAACCTTTTGTCCTGAATGACAACATTGGGTGATATTTACACCCATTTTTTTCATGCTTAGAAAGGTTTGGGGGCAGGGATCAACTTGTTCACCACTACCTCTGTCAATCATCCTGCACGTGAGGGGAAGACGAGATAGCCTTTTTTAAGTGGTAACAGCGGTTACCAGACACTTGATTTCAGTTGACCGCCGACAGTGTCTAAGTTTGCTCTAACCTTTCTGAAAAATAATTTGACTACATACATCAAAAACTTTAAAGATATTCATATCCACTGGTAGTTCCACTTTAGGAAATAAAATCTAAAGAAACACAACCTATCTGTAAAAGGATATTCTTTCCAAGGTTACATCCATAAGGATGGAGGACTTTAGAGTGATCCAATATAATATTTAGCAGATGTTTGAAGGGTATCAGACGCTGCTCATAATAAAAATTCCCTTGTAAGTATATGAAAATGTACATTCTAAGTAAACATATGCATATGTACATACATGCAGTGTATGTGTATAAGTGTTTTGCGTGTACAAGAAGGAAAGGAGCACTTCCTTTCTCTTAAACCACTTTCTACTGGTTAGCAACAGCTGCATTTCCTCCTACTATGTTTCCCAGTCACTGAACAGAGTGCCTCAGTCTTCTAGGCTGCATTTTCCCTCCTCTTTCCAACAGATACATTTTGGAGACCCTCAGATCTCTATCTTCACACTTCCTCTCCTCCTACACTTCCATGCCATTTCTTAAGTGCCATGCCTTCAGTGATGATGACCCTCAAGTTAACTCTTCCAATCCCATCTTCTTGCTTAGAACTCCCACTATCTATCCACTATCCAAATGCATACTTAAAATCTTCACCAGGCTTCACTTAGGTTTCTTGGGCCCAAAATTGAACTCTCGATTTCTGCCACCATCCACACACACCAAACACATCTGCATGTCTCTCGTGGTTCTTCAGATGTTACAGAGAATCATTTCACCATTGTGGGACTAGAAACCCAGACATCATCTTTGTCGTGCCTTCCTTCTCTCATCACTCACATCCAGTCCATTACCAACTTCTGTGGTCCATATGATCAAAATATGTGCCAATCCAATAACCTCTTACCATTTCCACCACTCATCCAGGCAAACAGTACCTCTCCCTTGCACTTCTATAAAATCGATCCTGCCTCCCAATCGATCTCTCTGTATGCACATTGTGTGAGACAATCAGTCTCCACACAACAGCCATTGAGCACTTAAAATAAATAATCCAACAGATCCAAAGGCAAGGAATCCATAACAATATGTAAAGCATTATCCAGAAATGTTGAGATCATTGGCTATTTTTATTTTTCTTATTTTCTCTGTCTGTTTCTGTTATTTATCACATCACCAACAATAAACATACTTCATGTTTACCAGTCAGAAATCAAAATGGCCTTTTGAATAAACAAAATCATTATAGCTCTCAGTGTGGAATTTTAGAAATTAATCTCCTATGAATCAGCTTTTCCAGACCAGTGCCAAGCAAGTTATAGCAATGACCATTCAGCCTTCAAGCACTACAGCTAAGAGAAATGGAGGACAGGCCTGAACCAAGGGAGCAAACACACAACTTGTGATGCTTTTCCCTCCTGCATACATAGCAGACATCATTAAATGATGGCCACCACTGCCAGCAAAGCTTGGATGCAGTCTAAGAATCCATCTCAACGTGGAAGCAGCCACTATCACTCATTGAGTTAGTATTGACACTGAAGAAGAAATCTATTTGTCATCTGTAATAAGCATTCTGAGGATAAAGAAGTTAAATGATTATGCATCCTCTTAAATATTATATATGTAATTAGTTACAGTTATATAGTTTTATATAATTATATATTATAATGTAATATATAAATGTGCTAAGTATTTTGAATCATTTTCACATCTAACGTTTCATATGTCTTCATGAGACCTCATAAGGGAGCAGGGTAGTTGTTAATTGTCCCTTTCCAATAGAGCTGGGGATCATGGTGGTTAAAATCACATAGCAGAACTCTAGCCTTGCCACACAGAGGTTTCCATAAACCCCTGCAGGCTATGAGAGGCCAGAACCACATACCAAATACACACCAAACTGATCACAACAAACAGGAAGTTGGGGCCAAGGTAGGACTGACCTTCAGCTGAGATGGACTGCAGATAATAAGTATTTGTTACTAGTAACAACTTTGAAAACAAATTGTGGAGAAACCGATGAAATGAAGTTCATGAATTTTATAACAAAAGCCAGCAACCTCTTAAGGCAGGGCCTCCAAAAGCCAAACATGTTTGTTGGTTCCCATGACAACTATGACTGACCAGTCGTCCTTTTGACCTATTCTGAAGCAACTTTTCATTCAAGGCTCCTAAGCCTGCAAAGAACAGCTTGCTCCATGGGTTTAACACCTTTTCACAGTCTACTGTCACCTTCTCTGAGGTTGTATATAGGCTTAATGACCAAGAAAAATACAGCATTCACATGACTGCCACAAAGTAGAATACAATTTCCCACTTCTGCTCCATCTGCCTAAAGCAGCAGCTTACTTCATCAGCCACGAAGTGGTTCTGATTGCCATAGGAGATAATGTGACCCCTGTCCTTGGCAAGCAATTAATGGACATTCCATGGAAGGAAATAAGTGGTGAAAACTCCTAATCCCAACGGCGTAGATACAGATTTATCAAATAGAAAATATTAGTGAGAAAATTCAATTTTTTAGCAGATAGGACCTCATGGAAACATTGAAAGATAGGAAAGTTTGTCATTGTTTCAATATCCTTTTCATCTACCTCCCCCTCCTCGCATGCACATCTCCCATTAAGAATTTCACTTGCCTCCCAATCTGCCTGCTCATTCTCCCCAGCCATCCCACAATCAGATACCAAAGTCTAGTTCCTTTATGTACTTTTCCCATCTTTATGCTTTTTTTTTTTTTTGATAGAATAAAAATCCTGTACATGGTTGAGCAATATAAAGAATAGGGTCAATTTTTGGCCAGGGAATTTCCTCTTCCCAGTATTATAATAAGTCTGACTACAATTATCATAAGATTGTAAGAAAGAAAAGGGACCCCTCATACACTATTAGTGGGATTATAAATCAGTGCATCCACCATGAAAAACAACATGAAGATTCTTAAAAAAGGAAAAAAAATACCATGAGCAGAAATATCATATGACCCAGTGCAGGGCAAATGAGTTAGTCAGGCTTTTTCCTTCATTGGTCTGTATAATCAGCATGCAGCCCAGTGGGTGTGCACACGTATAAGTGTGCATACCTGAGCCTAAGAGAAGGGGGCTGAGGGGCACAGGGGGCAGGAGAGAATGCCAGAAGAGAGAAAGAGAGCCCAGAGAAAGAGTGTGAAGATTCCTGCCTCCCAGCCCTGCCTCAGGCCCAGCCCTGGTCCTGTCTACCTAGTGTATCTGCGTAACTGCTAGAACCAGTAAAGAACCTACTCATACTGATCAGCCTGATGCTGTTGCATGACAATTGACATCACAAACAGGCTGCTTAGATATAATTGACAATGAGGGTGGGATGGGTCGATGCAGAGAGGAGAAGACAGTGCCATGGTCCAGCCATGGTAGGGAGCAGTGCCTGAGGGAAGGGGTGAGGATTGTAATCAAGACAAGGCTTGGGCAGGAGGGCACACAGCAATCCCCTTTGTCTGCAGCCCTGAGTTTATTTTTCACTCAGCTTGTATACAGTTCAGGTTACACAGTTCAGCAGTTACAACAGCCTTTTGCTGACGTAAGTTTTACTGGGGGCTAGCTTTCTGTAGGGTCTGCTTATCTAGGTCAGATGGTGATCACCAGACCCTCTATGGGATGCCTTTGTTATCTAGACTGATTTATTTTACAGGGCTTCCTGATACCTGTGCTTGCTCAGGCATGCAGGAATTTATAGTTCCTCATATTTGTGCGGATTCATTCAGTGGGAAGCCTTCTTTTTCTGTCCCCCACAGGACAGTTCACACAGACACCCAGCTACACCATTTCTGGGTATTTATCAGAATATGAAAACACTAAACTCAGAACAATATATGAACCCTTATATTTATTACAGTGCTATTTTCAACAGACAAATCTGGAAATTATATAAACACTAATCAACAGATGAATTGATAAAAAAAAAGATGTGATACACTGCATAGACACAATGGAACACTATTCAGTCACCAAAAAAGAAAAAAAATGTTGCCATTTGTGACAGTAGATGCAGATCTTAATTAAGGGTATTATGCTTAGTGAAATAGACATAGACAAACACCATATGGTGTCATTCATACATGGAAGATAAAGAAACAAAATAAATGAGCAAACTGAACCAAACAAAAACAATCTTTGAAACTATAAGAGCAGAATAGTGCTTACTAGAAGGGAAGGGTGAGTGAGGTGGGTAATTTGGGTAAAGGGGAGCAATTTTATGGTGGTGGATGGAAGTTAGACTTTGGGCAGTAATCACACTATTACATATACAATGTCAAGTTATAGAGCAGTACACTTAAAACCTATTAACATGTATATAAACCAGTGTTATGTCAATTACCAAAAGAGTTTTAAAGGTCAACCCTAATACAAATTTGTTCTACACTTTTTAGGTGCAGTGTTCTACACATCTTAGGAATATATTCCCTACTTCTATCATATATATGTATATATGTATGTGCATATATATGCACACACATATGTATACAAATATACATAGATATATACATATACATATATACATATACATATAGTCTTACCTTTCCACTAGGGAATGCCTGCCATTTTGACCCAGTACTTGACAGCTCTCTTCAGGGAAGCCATATCATTCTCTGTCCCCAAGGGACCTTTTCCATCGTGGGTTGTATTTTCAGTCCCTACTTTAAACCTTTCCCTGTCTCTCCCACCCTTGCATTCAAGGACCACTGACTCCTGGAGTCCACAATTGTTTTCCTTTGCTAAAAGAATATCTTTACCTTTCCCAAGCACTCCCACTGATATGAGCAAGTGAGTTCCTACGACCTTTTTTTAATATTAAATAATTTATTTATATATAAATTTCACATCTTTATGACTCCAGGGTTCACCCCCCCCGACCATTCCCACCCAGTCCCACCCCCCCTCCTGAGTTGTGTACTTTAATTTGGTTGTTGGCTTGTTTTGACTTTTCTTCATGGCTTTTTGTTTATCTTTCCCATGTCCCATATAATAATGAAACCATTTGGTTTCTGTCTTTTTCTTTTTGACTTATTTCTGCTAATATGATTTCTTCTAAGTCCATCCATGTTACCATAAAATGATCCAATTTGTCATTTTTAATTGATGAGTAATATTCCATTGTGTATATATCCACATCTTTTTCATTCAGTCATCTGTTTTGGGACATTTCGTTTGCTTCCATGTCCTTGCAATTATAAATAGTGCTGCAATAAACATCCGAGCACAAGTGTCCCTTTGTACAAGCATTAAGTTCTCCTTTAGGTAGATTCCCAAGAGAGCAATTGCTGGGTCATATGGCAGTTCCATTTTCATTAATTTGAGGGCCCTCCACACAGCTTTCCATAGAGGTTGGACCAGTTTACATTCTCATCAGAAGTGTAAGATTGTTCCCTTCTCTCCACATCCTCACCAGCACTTGCTGTTGCCCCTTTTTTTGGATGTGGGCCGTTCTTACTGATATAAGGTGATATCTCATTGTGGTTTTGATTTACATTTCCCTTACTGCTAGTGACGTTGAGCAATTTTTCATGTGCCTGTTGGTCATTTGTATTTCCTCTTTAGAGAAATGTCTTTTTAGTTCTTCTCCCCATTTTTTTTATTGGACTTCTTGTTTTGCTTTTGTTTAGTTGTGTGAGTTCCCTGTAGGTCTTCATTATTAAACCCTTATCACTCTTGTGGAGGGCAAATTTTTTTGCCCATTTGGTTGGGCTTCTTTTGTTTTTTTCTTTTCTGTTGTCTCTTTTGCTGTACAGAAGCTTTTTAGTTTAATGTAGTCCCATCTAATTATGCTTTCCTTCTTTTTTTTTTTTTTTTTTTTTTTTTTTTTTTTTTTTTTTTTTTTTTTTTTTTTTTTTTTTTTTTTTTTTTTTTTTTTTTTTTTTTTTTTTTTTTTTTTTTTTTTTTTTTTTTTTTTTTTTTTTTTT
>PVHY01005125.1:0-28012 GCA_004024945.1 Uropsilus gracilis | reverse complement strand
TGTATGTTATGATTTCAGTTCTGACATTTAAGTCTTTTATCCATTTGCAGTTGGTTTTTGTACAAAGTGTGAGGATATTGTCTTGGTCCATTTTTTTGCAGGTCTTAGTCCAATTTTCACAGCACAATTTACTGAAGAGGCTATCTTTGTTCCAATGTAAGTTTTTCCTCCTTTGTCAAAGATTAGTTGACTATATATACGTGGTTTTATTTCCAGGCACTCAATTCTATTCCGTTGGTCTGATTGTTGTAGTACCAGTACTATGCTGTTTTAATTATTATGGCTTTGTAAATCCTATGACCTGTAAGTGTACTGGTAAGAGTGATTATGCAACAGTGCACAATATTATTGAAAGAATAATGTACTGAATCTGAACACCAGGATTACAACACAGTACTGGTCCCTTCCACTTGTTATTCATTGTATAGAATCTGTGTCCTATTTCTTCTGCAAGAGAATAAATGCTACAATTGTGATTCACTTGTGTGATAGTAATATAGCACTATCAGGGTATATCATCAGTGCCAATTATGGATGCTAAAGAAGTGAGAATAGAGCCTCTAAGTGTGGTTTAACTGAATAAAATAATTGCTTACAGAGAGCCATGCAGCCCAGCAATTCTATTAAATATGTGCCAGATCTAAGTCTGCTTAAATTTAACTAATTACAATAATTGGATCTATGTGGGATTGTTTATTCACAATCAAAAAATAAATAAGTCAATGGGCGAGAAAAGTTGTTTGTATCTGAACTGGACAGTGACAGGAAGAGGAGCCTGTGGAATGAGCCAAAAGCTGTGGTCAGTTTCAAGGTTAAGTACCAATGAAAACTAGGGGAGAGAGGTCCCTAGGAAGCTAAACCCCAAAGAAGGACACCAGATGACAAGAGCTAGAAAGCAGGGGTCCCTACTATCAGTCCAGCTCTCTGGAGCTCACCCATTTGAGTGGAACTCTGCTACCATAGAACTGGAATCCCCATAGTAAGACTCTCAGCCAGACCCCAAACAATGTGATACTCTCACCTACCATACCTTTTTTGGTCGTAGCATCTCATTTGCCAATGAGCTTAGTGATACAAAATTCCAGACTATCAGACCAAAGGGCAAGGGGAAGTCATGTTCCACTTCTTACACTAAGATCACAAAATATAAAAGCTATTCCTCCAGGTCGCCAAATCCATGTCAAATTTTTTACTGGCATCCTGCAAATGGTAGGAAGCAGGACCCTCTCATGAGTGAGGTTTCCCATCTGGGTCAACTACCAGAGGCTGAATATCAAAACAAGGAAACATGATAACAAGGGGAGTGCGGTTACATGTTTGTTGCCTGATAATTATAGGATCCTAAAACAATAGGCTTGGAAGACTTCTGGTTCTCCACACCCAGCATGGAGAATATGGGTCACAGGGTGAGGACAAACATGTGTACAGAACTCACCATTTGAATTACTCCCATCCCTCCCCTCTCACAAGCACACAGATATCTTAGTTATAGTATGCCAATTTCAGGGGCTAAGTCCAGTATCATGCCAAAGGAAAACTTTCAGCAGCTCCCCATTGCCCCTGGAATGAAAGGCTAACCCCCAAATCAAAGCTTACATTCAAATTGGAAGAGACAGACAATAAAGAAACCAGGAAGTATATATTTGTCAGATGGTGGTAACTGCTGTGGAAAAGGAAATGAATATGTAACCATAGGGATAAAAAAAAAGAGAAGGGGAGGAAAAGAGGTATTATTCTATCTAAATATCTTCTCCAATATTCATTCTTAGCTTTTTCCTGTTTCCTTCATACTGCCCATCACAACATGTAACATTTTAATGTATATATTCTTGTGGTGGTATTAATCTGTCCCCCCACCTAAAACATAAACCCATGACAGCAAGAACTACTGTTACTATATTTTACATGTATGCCTTAGGTTTGACCAAGTAAGTGCTTGATAAATTTGTTTAATAAATGGAAGGTAGCTATGCTCACCACTATACCACCAACACGCCCTGTTCAATAAATGGAGAAAGGAAGGAATAAAGGGAGTGGGAAAGAGAAAGAGGGGAGAGAAGGAGGGAGGGAGGGAGGGAACTATAAGGAAGAAGAAAGGAATCTGAGTGCCAGGAAAAAGGAAAGGTGAGTGGGAGGTTAGGAAGGTGGTTTCTGTGGATGTTACCCTCAAGTAGATATGTGTGGATGTGTGCCTGTCTGTCTGTGTCTGTGTGTATTGATGGAAGGGTAGGAAATGTGAGTAGATACCGCTTTGCATCCATCTAAAAGATCTGAAATAGAATAAACTGAGCAAACTTAAAGCTATGTTACTCTCCTAAGAGAAGAAAACAGATGCTCAGAGTGACTATATAGCCTCCTGGGTGAGAGCTGGCAGAGTCTACACTCCACAAATGGCACTGAGATGCTGCCTCTGGAAGGAGCAAGGTGGAGTGAATGTGGGCCCTATGCCTTCCATGCTGTGCCTTTGGGAGCTACATGTTCTCAAAAGTTTCTACTGGCTTAAAACGGAGTGACTCAGTGAGGGCAAATGAAATGAGCACTCACATAAATGACTGGGGTAATAATAAATTGACAAATATCACTTTGCAAAGATAATTAGGTAACATGCATTAACATTTTAAATGTCTGGCGATCTTAACATTTCACCCTGAGTGTTTTATAGAAATAACATAACATATGAAAAAAACTTTATACCCAAAGATATCCTTGGAGAAATTAGTAACAATGATTCTAAAATGCCCAACAATAGAAGATATATTCTTTTAGTGCTCACTTACCATCATCAGTAGATTCTTGAAACTATGACTTTAAGTGAAGTGGCTTAAAATGAAAGCAGGTTCTCAATAATGTTTTGTTCAATGTTGGTTGGTATTGATTTTTTTTCTCATCAGCTTTTATAGCAAAGCAACATTGAATGAAATGACATGATTTGAAGAGCTATTGTAAACCAGAATACTGCATCCGCTTATGGAATAGTATTCAATCATTAAAAATGCTTATGAAACCTATGTACATTTAAAAATACTTTATATAATGTTAAGTAAGAAAACATAACATTAAGCTCTTTCTATGATATGGCTTCTAACACAAAATTTACAGGACAAATTGTATTTGTAAGGTAGAAATATAATGTAATTAAAGCAAAGATTAAGGGGAAATGTTTCTAAGATATAAACAATAGTTTGATATAAATTCAGTTTGACAAATATTCAATGAGCTATGTGAGTGACATGAACGAGGCACTGGGATGTGCACTGGGGAAAAAAGAGATGCCTTCACGGACAATAGTAAAACACCCTACAATGAGTTATGTAATGAGAGAAGTGGATTTATTAGGAAAAGGGATAAGGAGAGTTAGGGAGGTTTTGGGGGGACAGTTGTATTTAAGTCCTGAACCTGGGAGAGAAAAGATGAAAAGACAGATAAACACAGACCAAAAATAAATAAATAAATAAATAAATAAATAAATAAATAAATAAATAAATAAATAAATAAATAAATAAATAAATAAATAAATAAATAACAGAGGAAAGAGAGAAAGAATAGGAGCAAGCAAGTTGGAAAGCATTCCCAGCAGAGTGAACAGCTTGTGAAAAAGACCAGAGGCAGTGGGAGAAGATGCAGCTTGTTTCAAGAATTGAAGGAAATTCCATTTGGCATGAGTGTAACATGATAGGGGCCCAGAAGGATAGGAAGCTGAAGAGACAAGAGAGCCAACCCTGTTGAGAGGTTTGGATGCTGAAGGCAGCAGGAAGCCTTTGAAGTGTTTTAAGATCTGCATTTTAGAAAGATCTCCCCCTATCCCTATAAGGCTGGGGGGCAGCTAGGCTGGAGGAAAGGGGTAGATTTAAAAGCTAGCTTGATAATCCAGGAGAAAGAGGAGAGATTTGTGTTTGGATAAGGGAATCCTAGTTAATTTTTCTCCTTTGTATTTTTTTAGCATTTCCCTTCTGTATTCAACTAGCATGTGTTATTTTCATAATGGGGAAAAAAATAAGATGTTTTAAGGAAGATGAACTTTATAGCATTCTGACTGAAAATCCCTCTGAACCTTTGGGACTATGTGCTAAGCCTGGAACCTCTAAGCTTAGACAAGAATCCACACCCACAAGCTGACCCATAATGCCCTGGGAACCACCCTTAGTCTGCATACTAAGAGGGAGGAATTTTCCACAGGGCAGGACTCAAGGTAGATTTGGCAGAAATAAGAGCAACTGAAAATGGAGAGAAATGACTGCTACTGATACACAAAAGTCAAGTGTCCACTCATTCTTTCATTTATTACAAATATTGAGCACCTACTACATGTCAGGCAATGGTCTAGGCTCTGGGTACCCAAAAGTGAACAAAACGACAAAGTCCAAGTTATACATTCTAGGAGGCAAGACAGATCATCAATAAATAAGTGTCTGGAAAACTGGGTCTCCATTTGCTAGAGAAGAGACTCATGCCATGCTACCACTTATTGAGGAAAATGGCTTCAGGACACTGAGAATTCATTGTAATTTTGCTGACTTGTTTCATTCTAAATGTGACACCTATTTACAGAGACCCACATTGCCACCATATTTGTGACCAGGTTGAGTGACTTTCCTAGAATAGCTTTCAAATTTCTCCAAGCCTCCACAGTCAGTGGGTACAAATGAGGTTACATTAGCAATAACAACTCATATTTGATTCATATGTTCTCCCATGTAAATATTTGCAAGCATGCAAATCTTATGTGTTTCACAATCAGGTTTCTAATGTCTTTGCATCCCACCCTCCTCAGTGATGTCTCCTACAAAAGCAAATATTTGAGTAGCATCTCACCCCAATTCTCCATAAGAATTCTGTGCCCTGAACAGAGCAATTTACAGATCCCCAAGACTTCCTGATGAGATGACAAATTCTCTTCAGTGAGAAAAATGTTCCCAACCACCTAACACTAGAGCAAGACCCTTGTGGAGCCTGCACAGTACTCAGAACTCTGAAAGCGCTTGTTCTAGAAATGACTTAAAATGCTCAGTACATTCTAAGAAGCATTTTCTCAACTGGCCCCTGAACCAATGTTGCTTGTGACCCTTGTCTCAGAGTTCTTTGTCAAAACAAACAAAAAACACAGTCCCTTCGACTTGTGCCTGCAGACCTATGCACCATGAAAACTAGTCCACTAAAAAACAATCCTGTGGTGGCCATGTCCACACCCTCTTCCTAACTCTAGGACTCAAACAGAAATCTTTCTTCATGCCAAGCAAACCACAGACCATCAGGTAGGCCAAGACATGGTCCAATTTCAGTTTAAGGCAGCTGAAATGAAGAAAAATTCTTTCACAGTTATCAAGTATGACTCAGGAGAATACTAGCGCAAAAAACCCATGCCAGACCACTGCTAAAGGAGATAAGCAGATTGGGATGAGTACCGTACTCCTTAAGACACCATGAGTCAAAAGGCAAACGTACCAGCCCAGGCAAGAAGGGTCAATAGAAAAGATACTTCCAGGAGCTATTTCTAAATTCAAATTTTCTTTGATAACAAGTTTTCCTTCTTCTAGTTCCTTTCAGATGGTAGCTCCCAACTCACACTCAGCTCTAGAAGCTCATCTCAAGACCTACTGTCAATTCCAAATCCAATAGTTAGTTACCTATGTAAATAGACCATATCCCTGCTTACCCACCCACAAGAAGCCAGAGATCCTGAAGAGGGCACCAAGAGAGGGAAATATCATCTCATTCTCTGACTCTGGCAAAAGTGGTCAAGAATTTTCTGGCACTCTTTCCTCACAGTTCCTGCTGGCAACTCAACTGTCACATCTTCCATGAAACACACCTGGAGCTCCCACTCCCAGATGGAAACTCCTAGAATTCTTTCTGCCCTCTACAGCTATACAAGACTTTGCCTCCCTTCCCTCTGTGGTTGTAGTGGTCCACTGGTCCATTTCCTTTAGCAGAGGCCCAAGTCTCCATGGAAGACACCAGACCTCACCACAGCAGTCCCCACAGCACTCCGCCATCCCCCTTGACACAGATACTTACTAGGTCATTCCTGGGCCAAGAAGATGCCCAAGGAGACTACTGGCAAAGGTCAATTTCCTTTGGTCCCAATATGGTTGTCTCCAAGCAGTAGTGAGTGCAGTCTTATCCTGTCTAGTATATTCCTTAGGTACATGTCATAGAGGCTGGGAATCCTTGGCTTAGCTTGAAGCCTCTGGTCTTTCTCTGACTCTGGCAAAAGTGGTCAAGAATTTTCTGGCACTCTTTCCTCACAGTTCCTGCTGGCACATACTGTAGCATTGTCAGGATGTTTTCCTAAAAGAGACAGTGACCCTCATAGGCCTGATATCCATTCATCCAAACCTCTATGACACTAGGGCTTACAGCAATTCTGACTGGTCAGAGCCTTGTCCCTAACCTTTTCCACACTACTCTTGGGAATTCCTGAATTTTCCACTCCCAGGCATTCCCTCTTCCCTCCATCAGGCAGACTCATTTTCATTAGTGAAGCCCAAACATGAGTTACCTCCAGTGTGGAATCCCTGTGACCTTTCCTGTCAGAAAATTGAAGGCGCCTTCATTTTTCCCAGCACAATTTGCATATATTCTCACATAACACTGCTTCTCTGCCGAAATTGTGTTTCACTTCCATCTCCCCCCACTTAGTCAAGCTTACATTTCATTCATTTTACCAAAGCACATTGTCTGGCAGGAGAAGTAGCAGCTCAGCAAATGTCTCTTGAATGAATGAATAGGCATGACCCTTGAAAACACTTTCCAAGGAAGAAAGCAAGGAAATCCCCCAGGGCACTCAAAACTAAAGATCTTATTATTTTGTTATCTACAGATTCATGCCTAGCTCCTTAAATTTAAAAGATAATAATGCCTAAGAATTATTGAGTACTTGCTAAGAGCAGTGTCATGTTAAAATCCAAAATAACCATCTGAGGTAGAGATTATCATTCCTTCATTTTATAGTAGAATAAGGGGAAATTGAAAAGGTTAAGGAGTCCAGATTCACATAGTTGGAAAGTGGGAGTCTGTTTGGTTTGAACGCATGCTCTCCTAGCTACCCAGTTTTAACCTAACACAAGTTAAACAGTATGAGCATTTTAGAATATCATTCAACTAGTTGTGATGTCTTTGCTTGTAGAAAGTATAAGTATATGCATGAGTGGAATACTTCGCTACTCAGTGGGGTGTACTAACAAGGGCACCACCATTACCAAGGCAGAAAATGCAGGGGCTCAGGTCGACCCCAGAACTGCAGAATCAGCTAGCATCTTAACAAGCTCTATAGTGATGTCTGTGTACCCTCCAGCTTAAGAAGCTCTGGTTTATGCCGGGCACGGTGGCTCGTGCCTGTAAGCTTCAGCCTATGAAGCAGCCAGGGCTAGGGATCGCAGTTTGAGTTCCGCCTGGGGCCCGTAGTGAGACCTAGTTCCAAAAACAACAGCTGGGCGTGGTGGCGCACGCCTGTAATCCCAGCTACCTGGGAAGCTAAGGCTGGGGATTGCTTGAGTCCATGGTACCCAGGGCAAGGAGAGCCTGCAGTTCCACAGGCAAAAATAGCAAGACCTAGTCTCAAAAAAAAAAAAAAGAAGAAGCTCTGGTTTACATCTGGAGTCATTGGATCCCAGTCCTTGGTCAAAACCAAGCCTCTTTCTTGTTTTTCCATGACTCAGGCACTAAGGATGGTTTTCACATTTTTCAATCACTGAAATTTTTTTACCAATAAAGGATAATAAGTGACGTGAAAATTATATGAAATTCACACTTCGATGTCCCTTAATAAGGTTTAATTGAAGCAGATTCATTTGTGGGCTTACTCTCTGGTTGATTTTTTTCTTGACACCATGACAGACTTGAGTAGTTACAACAGACTGTATGACCCACAAAAATATTTATTATCTGGTTCTTTAGAGAAAAAGTTTATGGGCCCTTTCCCAACTTTGTCCCACCCCTGCCACCACCAGCTCTGCAGCTCATAAAGGGAGTGGAAGAAAGGAAGACCTAAGGAGTGGAACCTTCCCCAGGGAGAGCCAGGGCTTCTCTGAGGCCACAACAGAGGAAGCTGAGAGAAAGGGATTTACTGTGAAATCCAGAGGAAGAGTGAGGGACACTGAGCATGTGTTGTGATGAAACCAAGGTAGCTGAGGAGAAAAAACACTGAGCAAGGAAAAGACCAAAGTGCTAGAGAACCCTGAGAACAGGAGATGACGTGGGGAAGAAGCTGCTCCAAGGTGCATGCAGAGGCTGAACCCAGCTGCAACTGATTTGAGACTTCTGCAAGTTAAAGGGGTTGGGTCATGTCCCAGTGGTTGAAAGGGGCAGACTTTTCCTAAGGTCTCCAGATGTGAGAGTGAAAATAGGAATTCTCATCCCTAAGAAGAAACTCTAAACTTGATATATAAGAATGAAATTAACTGCCTCTTATCTTGAAATGAATGGAATCAGCCTTCTACTTAAGGATTTTTCACATATACAGACTGCCAGCCCCACCCTGAGAGCCCTTGAATCCTCTGGAATCTGTATTTTAACAAGCATTCCAGATGATTCTAATGCTTTAAGAAAAAGCTGCTTCACTGAATGAAAAACTCAGGCCACTAGAAGGAGTCAAGCTGAATAGGCCATGCTTGGAAAGCAATCACTTAGACAGGTGAAATACTGCTTTCATTTCTGACAGCAGGTGGGACCTCAGGAAGAGGAGTGACATTAGAGAGGAATTGCAGGGCTCTGTCTGCTAATACCAATGCAGGCAGGAAAACAGGGGGTGCTGTGGGTATCTGGGAAATCCAAGGAAAGTCCTGAGCAAGGAGAGGCCTCAAAGGAGCTCCCTGCTAAGGCTAAGGGCTCTGAGCACACGATGGCCAAAAACCAGAAGTATCTGCCTCTCCCTGATGACTGAGGGTCTCAAGTGCTGCTTGACACACTGGGATGCTCAGGCTCAGGCTTACCACAGGCAGGTAGCATCGCTGATATGTCTTTAAGTTGTTGTCTGACTGTTAAGTCTCAACCCTACTCTCACCAGCCCCACTGCCTAAAAGAGGATCTACTATATACATTTCCGCAGGTGATAGATGGGGACTCAATGCCAATTAAATTATGATATTGGCCCCCAAGGAATCTCTGACACCAGGACAGACATGCAATGACAGATTATTTTTCACAAGTTACAGAAAGAAAAATAACAGATAGTGTGAATAGGAGCATTATCTCATGCATCTAAAATTCAGTTCCCTTTAAAAAAAAAAAAAAAGCAATAGTACAGAAATGGACAGGATGGGAAACTCACACTTATTTTAATCTGCTTTGGAACTGCCCTGGAAAAGCAGTTCTCTTCTCTTTTTTCTGTTTTTCCTGTTCATTTTAGGAAACTATGTTGGAAGCAACCACATTTGAGGTCCAGCATGGGACATCTGCCCTGATGTGGCTTCACATGGAAATGCTAGTTCAGCTTTTGCATGCAGCACCTTGCTGCCTTGGGACAAAAACATTCCCAGGCTCTTTAAGCTGTTAAGTGGGGTTGCTCTTAGGAACTAAGTGCATTAAATAGATTCTCCAGCCCACCCAAGAATACAGGTCTGACCCATAAGGATAGTAAATCAGGGAGTCAGATCCAAGAAAGACTGACACTCCCTGCCCCGTTATTTTTAAACCCCAGAGGCTGCTTCTGCATATGATATCACTTATGTAACTTCTCTTCGCATGGACCCCTCTGCTGTTCCAGCCCAGCCTCCACACCCACCCCACCCCATCGCATCAGTCCAATGACACATGTGCAGCTCCACCCGGCTGTGAATTTGCCAACAGTTCGAGGATGTGGATGTTGAGTAAATAAACACACAAAAATGAAATTGGCTTTTGTGCAACTGGCTTACAGGAATTGCAGCTCTGTTCCTTTAGGTTCAAATTTTCTGTACAATGGGATAAGAGAATTTTCAGAAGTATACGGCAATGCTGATTAGGAATTTCCTAATTTCGCTAGAAATAACATTGTATCACTTTGAAAGAAAATATTTTTAATTTATACTGCAGCTTCCATGGTCAAGATATGACCATTAGTCTAGAACAATCTTACTAGTTTCTATATACTAGATTGATAAGTGAATAGATGATTAAAACTACATATTAAATTTTAAAGTAAATTCCAACAATAATTAGTGACCAATCAGTCTTTAAAAAGTGAGAACTAACTAATGGGATCTTGCTTCAAAGAATCTGGTCTATTAAACAAGACATTAAATATTCATCTATTTAAAAAAGCTGCAAATGTCAATGAAAGAACAAAGCTGTCAAATGCTAGGAGCACTTCATTAAGAAACTAACCCCACACACTGATGGGATTTAGATGAAGTTGGGGACTCAGACAAGCTTTACCTGCTGGTGAGGCAGCTATTGATATTGTCGTTGTTGTTATCAAAATGCCAAAAGAACAGGAAAATAGCAATATGATGCCCCAGATTGAAATTTCTCCTTTTCTACATGTCTACTAGCCTAGTTCTATTTTGTAAGTAAAATCTTTATATAACTAAATCATCATCAACTTGAATGGAAAATTGAGTTGTCAATATTATAATTAGATTTTATTACCATGGCCAGGCTAAGAGAGGAGTAGAGTGAATAATCAGCACATCTAGTTATTTTAAAAAGTCAGTTTAGCAGTTTTTTAATCTTCTCTACTGGGAAATGTTTAGTTGGAATGCTTTTAGGTGCAAGTAACAGAATATCCACATAGTGGTGGTATAACAAAAATGGGGTGTTCTGGTTTTTATTGCTGCTTCAAAAACTACCCCAAAATTCAGTACTTTCAAATAGCATTCATTTTGTTCACATATCTGAAATTTGAGAAGGGCTTGGTGGGGAGGTAGCATGTCTGTTCCCCAACAAATCATCTTAAGGAAGCTTGAAGTTTGAGGCCTACAACCATCTGAATCCTAGTTCATTTGTGTTTGGGGTTCTTCATCAGAAGACTGGGAGACTTAGAGCTGCTGATGCTTGAGTTCCTCAGGCATCTGATTTAATGTGGTCCCCTACAGAATTTCTCTGTTCAAAGCTTATGGCTCCTGAGTTGTACATCAGAGTGAGGGATATCAGGCAGAAATCATATTTCTTCATGATCTTCATGGCCTCACATGGGGTGTAATATAAAGTCACCCTTACTGCATTCTTTGTGTCAGAAGCAAGTCATGAAGCTGGCCTATGTTCAAGAGAAAAGGAATTAGCTACATGTTTTGATGCTAAAATTATGAAGGAATTTGTAGCCATGTCTTAAAACCTACACATAGGGGATTTCTTTTTCATATATAATGTGTAGAGGGAAGCAATCCTATACAGCCTGGGTCTCTATGATGTAATAAAAACCAAGGTCTCTTCTATAATTCTGCTCTGTTATTTTCAGCAGAATGGTTGTCTCAAAGTTGCAAGGTGACTTCTCTAGAGACAGATATTATAACGAGGTTCAAAGGCAAAAGAAGTAAAACAAGCTTTTAAACGCAGCCTAGAGAGCAGCTGAGACTAGGAATCGCTTGAGTCTGCGGGCTCAAGACCTGCCCAGTGCAACATAGTGAGACCTAGTCTCAAAAAATAGCTGGGCGTGGTGGAGCGCCCTTGTAATCCCAGCTACCTGGGAAACTGAAGCTGGGGATTGCTTGAGTCTGTGGTACCCCCGGCAACATGAGCCTGCGGTTCCATGGGCAAAATAGTGAGACCTAGTTCCCCCCCAAAAAGAAGAAGAAGTAAAACAATTAGTGGTAGCAGATTCTGCTCCCTTTTACCAGGAAAAAACAAAACAAAACAAAACCCTTTCCAAAACCTTCCTCAGCCAGGCATGGTGACGCATGCCTGTAGGTGGCAGCCTAAGAAGCCATGGCCCGGGCCAGGGATGGCGATTCAAGTCCCTCCTGGGGCATGTAGGGAGACCTAGTTCCAAAAATAGATAGCTGGGTGTGGTGATGCGCGCCTGTAATTCCAGCTACCTGGGAAGCTGAGGCTGGGGATTGCTTGAGTCTGTGGTACCCCAGGCAACATGACCCTGTAGTTACACAGGCAAAAATAGCGAGACCTAGTCTCAAAAAAAAAAAAAAAAAAAAAAAAAACCAGCCTTCCTCAGCAGAAGTCCACTTACCCCCAATTATCCAGCACTCTATACTAAAGCCACTCCTTAATTAGGGAAAAGTTAGAATAGTGACTATTAGTTTCCTCTACAGTTTCTATTGCATGTAGCAAGCATGGAAAGACTTGGAAATGGGCACTGAGTTAGGTATGCCTTGCTTCTGCCCTAAAAATCCTCCACAGTAGAATAATACAACCACAACTAAGAAGAGTTTTAAAGAACTTCTCCTCTCTCAGCCAACCTTAACAATAAAGGTCCCAGATATGGTTAGCAGAGGGGAAAAAAGCATCAACTAATAAATGGAATCATTTTCATTACATATATGCAAGTAGAGTCAAAGATAACGAATTGAGTGAATTATTTATATAGTTTAAACACAAAGCGGATTTGGGTCACCACAGAGACATATGCCGCTAAGATAGGGAGGATACAGAAGGAGGCCACTGACTTCTGATAAAATGTTAGCGCTGCCTTGCAGATTATCTTGGGTTCAGAGGCCCAGTGCCTAAAATAATATGAGGACAGGGTACAAAGGAACCATTAAAACCCTAACCCAAATTTTATACCTTACTTTTAAAACATCCCTTCTCTTTTTTAAGTTTTGGTTGTTCACTAATGAATATAAATAGGAAAAACACTATGGATTGATGGGTTTTGTTTGCCCAGTCACAATAGTTCAGAGTTAAGTTTTAAGTTTTGTTGCACTGAACTAAAGAAAAAGCTCAAAACTCCTTTCTTTCCCCCATGTAAGTCGAGCTCCCAGTGTATTGTCTCAAGCGATGATCAAACAAGAATGAAGAAGTTGCCACAGGTATTTTCCTCACACAACCCCTTTACATATCACTCCATCGATAGAAGATTGATTTTAAGACTTTTTTTTAAATGATATTTAATAATTCTGTTGGTGTCAGAGGTCTTTCCCAGGTAAATTGACAAAATTTTTTCTCTGCTTCAGGCAGAGAACTGACTGTAAAGAATGTGCTCACGGTGAGAAATCCAGTCAAATTCCATACTACAACTTAGAATAAATAAGTATAAGGGAATAAATGTCTCATTAACACTCAGAGGGGAAAAAAAGGAAATGGGAAATTTTTTCTTTTATAATGAAAGAATTCTGACATAAGTTAAATAATTTTTTCAAAGTGACATAGAACATACTAAACAGAAAAAAATAACAGGCATTTGTAAACATTCCATCTATAGTTTAATCTGTAATGGAAAGTCATGCAGGTCTGTATTCAAAGCAATAACTAACTTAGCTAATATGACACAGACAAAAACAAAATCATAAAACACATAGGACAGAGTTATAAACCCTTTTCTATCACTTATAAACTAACACTCTGTCAAGGTTCCTATCATTATCATCTATAATTTTTAATTATGAACCGAAGGGTAGGTTTATAGAGATCATGGCTCCACATATTTCTTGCTTATATTTCAAATTACAATCATATCTTGATGACTTTTGATCCTGTGGAGTACAAAAATAATACTTGAACTTTTCCTTATTAAAAAATAACAACTTAGGGACCTACTAAAAGATACTTCAGATTCTCCCAAGTACAGCACAACAAAATTTTAGAGTGCAAAAGTGATTATAAAATAAACTGTAATTCTCAGAAGTGCTAGGCTCAGGGTCAGTGTTCAATCCACATTCACTAAATTTCACTGTCTATTTGCCTTCTCTCAACATCACACATATATTCTTCAAGTATGAAAATATTTTTGAAATATTTCTCCACATTCAGTTCTAACGAGTAATTCCCATTGGGCCTTGAATGAAAAGATTTATTAGATATTACTCAATTAGATGACAAGATTAATAGTCCCCATTAAACACTAATTTGCTTTGTATTCTGCAAAGACTAACACAGATGTAAAACAGAGGTTGGCCACCCCCAGAACATATGTCTGACACAACAAGCGGGCCGAGGGTAATTCAGTGCGCGAGCCGGCTGTCCGTTTCATGCCTCCCTCTCCACTGCCAGTTTTGCCAGAAATGAAATTTCACAGCAAATGCTTCCTTTTTCTGCACTGTGTTCAACTTCCTCAGTGCCAATAGTTTGGGGTGTATGTGGAATGCATCTCATCACACAAACCACTGAGTTTAAATCTCTGAGTTTTTATCTTAAGGCTGTAGAGGGGCAAAAGATGGAGACTCAAGAGACAGTGTGACTAAATTCACACCTCAGTTCCTCATTCTCTGGTTAAGTAGCCTCCGGTAAGGTTCTTAACTTTTCTAAGCCCTACTTTCTTTGCCAGCAAATGAAGGTATTTAATGATATCCACTTCAAGGGAGATTTGTGAATAATAAATGAGGTAATTCATAAAGAGTCAGGCACCCAGTATGTGCAATAAATAGTTATCATTATCATCATCATTTTATTTCTTTTTTTTCTTTTTTTTTTCTTTGAGAGCAGGTCTCACTATTTTTGCCTGTGGAACCACAGACTCATGTTCCCCAGGGTACCACAGACTCAAGCAATCCCCAGCCTCAGATTCCCAGGTTGCTAGCTGGGGTTACAGGTGCGCGCCACCACACCCAACTATATTTTTTTGGAACTAAGTCTCGCTACGTGCTCCCAGTGGAACTTGAACCATGATCCCTGGCCCCGGTCACAGCTTCCTAGGCTGCCACTTACAGGCATGCACCACCATGCCCATCCCTCATCATCATCTCAACATGGCCTCTTAGTCTTCATTTATCCAGAAGGGGGAAAGGACACATAAACCAAGTAATATAAATTGCTAATGTTTGTAAAGGCATTTTATAAAATGGTCCTTGGCATTCCTCAGAATAATAGTTTCCCTGGAACTTACCTCTTAAAAATATCCTCAATTTCACCCCCTCTTGGTGATTCACAATGCCTATATTAGCATATTGAAGGCTCTGAGAAGTCTCTCGGAACAAGGGACCTCTTTATCTCAGTTAGCCCAATATTTTTTATTAATTTCATTGTATCACAGGATATTTTTACATACTGCTAAGAGAGATGTTTTGCCAGGTTTAATTGAAATAATGAATTGAACAGTCTAGCTTTGCAAAAACCAGGCTAGCTACAAAGATGGATTAAAGGAGCATGACTACAGCATGTGAGTAAGATGATGATGATCCAGCATGGAGGCGATGGAAAGATTCAAGACGTAGTTAGGAAGCTAAAGCTGAATGTTTTTCCAATAGAATCGGGTGAGGAAGACCGCTGTCTAGAATGATACAAGAGTTCTGGCTTGAGCCAGAAGGGTAGTTGCACTCACTTCAAAAGGAATGTAGTAAAACGTGATTGTGAGTAGGAATGAGGGGTGGGAAAGACAAACATGGTATATTTCAAACACCTACGAGATTTCCAAGTGAAATTATAAGTAGCAATTAAGACAATAAGCCATTATTTATCCCCAATCTAAACCAGAATTCTCTGACAATTCCCTGATCATCAAAGTCAAAATTTCCAAGTTAAATTAAGATTCCATATGCATCATTTTGATTTCAACAGCAAATTAATAATCATATAAGCTTTCAGTCATGTTCAGAAACTTGGGCTTTTTCTTTAATGCGTTTTCCAAATTAAAATAAGCATATTTACCTCTAGACTGGTGAATCAAATAACTCAAGATAAATTACACTGAGGCCTAACTGAACATTGCTGATGGATTCTTGGAAACTGCTTACCCTCACTATAAGGAAACTGGGTCCTTTAATAAAATCATTTAGTTCAATGCTGGTGGAGGTTTTTTTAATGAAATGAAATGATACTGAACGCAACAGTATTCAAGGACCTGCTGCATTTAAATTCTCATTTACAAAGTGAGCCTGCGCCTTGCTGTCACCACCACCTGACCACCCACATGAGGCAGTCTTGGTAGCCAGCTCCAACACGATCCACCCCACTAGCCACTGCACATCCTTGGGCCACAGCTCCTTTGAACCTTTCACAGATAAAATTCCAAAGACAGAAGAAAACGTTTGGGCCCTGAGCTTTGGGGAGAAAGGATTTGGTTATAAAGTTTCCTGCTTTCACAGCATTAATCCAGAATGTATGTGCCAGGGTGGTGATATCACCACTATGGAATTGGCGCCAAGTCCATCTATGGGGAGAAAGCTGACGACTAGAATTTCATCCTGAAGTACCCAAGCTCCGGAATCTTGTCAATGGCAAAAGCTGGACCCAACATCAGTGGTTTCCAGCTTTTCATCTGCACTGACAAGACGGAGTGGCTGAGGGAGGGTGCAGGGCGGGGGGGGGGGGGGGGGGGGGGGGGGGGGGGGGGGGGGGGGGGGGGGGGGGGGGGATCTTTGACAAGGTCAGGGAGGGCACCGATATTCTGGAAACTTAGAGACCTTGAGTCCAGAAGTGGAAAGACCAGCAAAGATGATCGCCATTGCTGACTATGGACAAAACCTAATAAATGTGACATATATTTTACCTTTTTCCAAGTATGCATCTGAAGTTAAGTTACTTTCCTAGTTCACGTGTACACCTAGAAGTCTATATAAATGAATTTTCATTTACTATGCTTCAGTAAATCATTTATTAAAACTGATGTTTTCTTTTTATTCTATTTCTAAGCTTTTTGTAAGCAAAAGACATTATTCATTTTGTGCCCTGGAGAGCTGAAATAGTTTCTGACACACACACATACAAAAAATATGCATTTAAAATATTGTTGAGGAAAATTAAGTAAAGAAGGTCCCAGTAATAAACACCTGGATGATAATGTTCTGACTATACTCTCCCTGCTTGATGTCATCAGCTCTCTTGGCTTTAAATAGGATCTATGTGCTTGAGACACACAAATTGTTAGCAGCAGCTCTGCCCTTTCTTTGGGATCAGGCTCAAACATTCCAATCTTACTGACTTTCCTGTTTGAGTATTTAACAGAGATCTTAAATCCATTGTGTCCCTGGTGACACTGCTGGTTGCTTCCCTCTGTAACATCCATTCACCCCTTCCTCTTTACTACAATGCCAGTCTTTTATTCAGTGAGCCAATCCTCCCAGCTAAAATACTCAACTTCCCTCACAGCAAGAAACACTCACATGACATCATTTTTGTCAATGAGATAAAAGTGGACCTTCTGGAAAACCTCTTGTTTTCCTAACACCGGCATCACCCATTCATTCTTCCAAGCTTCCCTACTGCTGTCTCTGCTGCTGTCTGAAGTATGATCTGCCTGGAGTTGCTCATTCCTGCTACATTCATGATAGTGAAGGACAAAACCCAGATTCAGAGGAGAGAGACTATGCAGGCAATCTCAGCATCATTCATGAGAGACATATCCTGCCAGTCAGGGCTGTCTACCTTTGCACAACGTTTGTTATGTGGAAAATCAATCTATTCATTCATTCATTCATTCGTCAGATAACTCAGTTGTTTAAAATAGGATTGTTTAATATGTCAGGTTTTTGGCTCCCTGAAGCTGAACACAATCTCACCTGATACATCAAAAAAAAAAAATTTAACATCTCCATCTTCAAGATCTTTCCCAAACAATTATATTTCAATTTTTACCTTTACTCTTCATGCAGCAGCTCAAGCAAAAATAAAACAATTCAAATTTGAGTATGCCCTTGAAGTCTCCCTTTTGGTTCTACCACTAAACTATCTCTTGAAAACCATCTCTCCATTGCCACCACTCAGCACTCCGTTGTCATGGTAGGACTGCTAGGACCATGATCCACCCTCCACAGAGCACTCAGCATGGTCATTTGAAAACATACATCCAATCATGTCACACCCTATTTTAAAACCTATAATTATTCCTATTTTAATTATAATAAATTCCACATGACTGGCTTATGGACACTGCATGCTCTGACCTTCTCCCTCCCATTCACTGCAATCTGCTGTATCACCTTCACTTCATTCCTCAAAACACCAAATGCATTTCCATCTCAGGACCTTTGTACTTACTGTTCCTTCTGTTTCCAATGCTACCCCACCTGGCTCTTTCCCATGGTTGCTGCAGATCTCAGTTCACATGTTACCTTCCTAGGAAGTCGCCTTCTCTCACCAACCCAACTGTCCTGTGATTCATTATCCCAACATCTTGGGTTATTCCTTTAAATGTTCATTATTATCTAAACTTGTCTTTCCTGTTTCATTGCTTATTTGTTTTTCTCTTCCCTTCTAGACTTAAACTTGATGATTGCAGAGACTATCTACCTTAGTCACTGCCCCATTCCTGCATCTAGAGCAATGTCTCACAAAGGTGCTTGATAAATATTGGTTTTAATAGCTAGATGAATTTTTTAAAAGCCAACACACAGTCTTGGACTCTTAGAAATCTGCCAACATTTATGTTCTGAAAACATGCAGTTTTCTTGTGTAAAATCTCCAAGCGTGAAGCAGAATTTTAAATTTAAATAAAAGCTTATTTCAACATATTTGACTCAGAAATAACCAAATGAATTTAATCTTATTAATTATCCTCTATTACAGGTAAATGCTGTTGCTTACCACATATGCTCTCTAACTTAGTTATAGTAACATAATAAAGGATTAGATACCTGAAACAGGTTGCCAAGTGTCATGTTTTTACATAAAATAAACCCTCAGGAGTTTGGAAAGGAGCCCAATAGACTCAGTTCAAAGATCCAGATCTATTTACATGTGGTAGTGTTAAGGAAAACCTATCCTTCAGACTGTTCCTACCGATAGCACAGAAAGCCAGGGATTTTTTTTCCAAACTCCTCATTTACAATCCAGTGAAAATAAAATGTATAGGAAAATTGTTCAAGATAATCAACAGAAACTCTTTACAGGACAAATGTTTTTGAAACCACAAAGAGAAGGATATACATTTCTGGTCACTTCTATTTCTAGATGGTTTATTCAGCCATTAGGAGATTTTATAGGATTATAGTTGTATTTTCACTAGTAAATTCTTAGACTTGGAAGAAAAGTAACATAAAAAAAGTGATACACCACTGCCCTTCCTAGCACTGCCACAGAGGTCAGGAGCAGAGCAAGTAAGATGGCTTGCTGCCTGGAGATCCCAAAGACATATGTCTTACATCATGAACAGCCCAGGACAGAAGAGGAGGGGACATTTGGGGCATAGAAGAGCACAGGTCATAGAAAGCAACAAGAAATGCTCTCACAGCAAAGAACACTCTCTTCCCTTCTTACACCCTTTCATTTCTCCAAATATACCAGGTTCTGGAGACACTTTCAGAGGCTCCTTGGGATCAAAACTACTTTCATAATATTTTTTAAATGATTTGCCTACCTCACTACATAGACACTTATACTGATGGTGCAAAAGTCAAATTTTTGGGTCAAATTGTCAGCACCTTTGTATAACTCAAAGCAGCAACATCAAACTGTATCTGGTGGTCACTATATCCATCGGCAGCACAAAATCACTGGGAGGGAAAGAAAAGACAAATTTAGCTAAGGGCGTCTTTTCAGGTTGTTCATGAAGCACTTTTAATTGTTGATTTTCTCAGAGCTCAACACCTGAAGCTTTACAATATGCTGTGGTGACAAAAAGCACAGGGGAAAGCCCTTCAGTGGCACATGGCAGTAGCTGGTAGCCACCAAAAAAAAAGTTTGTTATTGTTAAAATTGCAAGCTAAACTATTTTAGTAGTTTGGTATTTTGTAACACCATTTTACCTGAAAGAACAATTAGTCAGCTTTAGATAACAGCAGCTTTTTTCATGAAAATGCACAAAGGATGTTTGTCACTTTGAAGAAGAGATCTGGTAGTTACTGTTGCCAGACAATCTTTGAAAAGTTATCTCTTGCTGAGGTTTGGGACAGTACCTATCATGACCCAATAAGTCTATTAAAATACTCCTCTCTTTTCCAACTATTTACCTCTGTAATGTTAGATTTTATTCATATATGTCAACGAAAAGAAAAATTATGAGCTTGAGGTTAAAGCAGAAGCTTTTTTATATGAGTCCAGTCTCTTCTGTTAAGTAGGACACTACAAAGATTTATAAAAAAAAATATTAAACAATGGCACATTAATCATTAATTTGTTTTTGTTTTGCAAAATAGAGAAGTCATTTTATAAAAATATGTTACTTATATATTTTGTAGTGGGTTTATTATTTTCAAAAGAATTAATATTTTTAAATGTCTTGTTTTAATGTCTAATATGTTAATATTCATAGATGAAAATTATATTTAAAAAAAAACCTCTTTGGAATCCTGAGACTAAAACCTGGTACAATAGTTATAATGGAAATATTATAATAGAAATACATAAAAGAAATAGAAAATGTAGAACTATATGATACAAACGTGCCTTTTTACATTCTAATAGCAGAGATGAGATCATTTTCATTCTTCCACAAAAGAAAATTTCATTCATTTCAAGCATCAGAGCCCCAGTTGCTACCTAGCACATCCTGGTGGTAACCAGTACCTTGAATGAATTAAAAAGTTGTCAGGGACAAGTGACAGGTAGGCTAGTGGCCCCAGAAAGAAATGACAGAGATTGAGGGGAAAAAAAAGGAAATAATGGAATAAAATGTTCACATGCCTGACAGGCCTAGCTGGGTTTGAACAATGAAATATGAATGCTGACAAAAGATAACTTTTTAGATTAAGTTTTACCCTTCCCCTCTGAGGATGTGAATACCAGGCTGCATGCTCCCTTGCCTCAGGAATTCCTAGCTCCTGCTTTCATAACCCTGGGGGCATTAAGGAACCTGGGGAGGAGTTGTTCTCTACCTGAGTGAAAGTCTCTCTGACTCTGGGAGACTCAGTCTAGGTTCCCCTTATACCTGCATCATGCCAGCCCCTACAAAGAAGAAACAGCAGGACAAGAGACAGTGGACTGCTAGTCCCCAGTGGCAAAGCATTAGCCCAGGCTTGCCCAACCACAGCAGTTCCCACATCCAATGGTGGCACAAAGGCAGCAGAGAGGAGGCCCTGAAAGGACCATGAAGGAAGGCAGAGACAGTGGAGTCTTGGTAGTCTGTGTGTCCAAATGACTTGTATGACCTTTCTTGGTCTCTGAGATGTCCCAGCTCTGCCTGAGTCTGAAACCACAGCACAAGCTCAACTGGAAACTCCAAGAATGACTATTTGAGTTTCCACCAGTCCTTTGGACTAGGGAATAGAGAGTACAAATTAACGAGCCATGCTGATTTTTGGGTAGAAGCCCACTTAATATAAATGAACTATCAGCACCAGTCGGAACCACAGTCAACAGCAATCTTCTCCAGCATTGATCTGAAGGGTGTTAAAACTTCTTCCACATCGGAAGGATGGGTCCTGGACCTGGGCTAAAGCTGCAGAAAATGGCTATGTGTTGCCCTGGCTAGAGGAAGGCGGGGTAGGAAACTAGGCAACAGCCAACACACACCGTGTAGCTCTTCATTTCTACCACAGTGCTATGAGGTAGCTGTGAGGTAAGTATTATTTTCTTTTTTTTTTTTTTTTCAGGAGAAAATTGAGACTCAAAGAGTTAAGCAATTTATTGGGAGACTGAGTAAGCAATTGAGCCAGGTCTAGATCTCAAACCTGATTCCAAGATGGACGCTGTCAACCAGCTTTTGGAGACTGGCAAGTAAATTGGAAAAATGATAACAAAAGATTACAAATATGTGTTTGGTGGCTAGACTCCAGTTATGCCACTCACCTATGATCTTGAAAGAGCTGCTTAGCCTATCTGAGTTTTAATGCCTTCATCTATCAGGCAAGTTTACTACAAATGGTACTGTAGGCCTTCTGGAATTACTATGGGAATTAAATGAAACACACTGTGTGTAAAGATCTGATACAGCTCTCAACACACAGTCAGTGCTCAATAAGCAGTCGCTATTTTGAGCAGGCATTTCTCTAGTTTAACTGCCGAGTGAAGACAAGCTGTATGGTAGCCCCAGGTCTTCCTTCTAGAAGAGCCATTTTATCTCTTCAGTCAGAAAACAGTGCTGAATGGAACAATAGAACTGATTTAATCTAATTCTCTTCACAGATAAGAAAATTGCGGGTTAAAACAATTACATGAGTTGTCCGAGACTTTAAAGCTAGTTAGCAGAAGAGCAATACAGAGCTACTTGTAACTTAAAAAATTTTTCTTCACTGTTAGGAGGTGATAGAAAGGAAGAAAGCTTAAGAAATAAAAGTGAAACCATCTCAAGTAGCCCCTTCAAGCAGGGAAGTAATACTTTTGAAAGAGCAGACTGAGGATGTTCTGCCTCTGGGTGGGTACAGGCTCAGGCAGGGCCTCCCTCCCACTATCAGAGTACACATGTGTAAAGGGCTCCCCAGGAAGCAGGAAGTGTGGCTTTCAGATATTCGTTCCATATCATTCCAGCCCTACCCTGTGGTATTGTCTGTACCAAACAAAGGAAACTGGACCTTGGGTGATAGAGAAGAGGGGATCACAAAAGGATGGTAACTAGTATCTTGAAAAGCATATGGTAGATATGTGATTACTGTCAGTAAAAGGATCAGAAACCAAAAAAAAAAAGGAAAAGCCCTTTTATATCATTTGAGGGGGGGTGTCTTTACTTGCTAAAAGATTAGCTAAAAACTGAATGAAATTAACAAGCAGATGTTAGATGGGAATGTTAGTGAAGCTGTATTGAACTGAACAGGTAATATAGAGCTTTAAACATGAGGTTTGAGGAAAACAAATGCATGTGTTTGCATACGTACACATACACATTTAGCTAAGAGTGGCTGTGTTACTCCTTTGCAGTTAATTTAAGAGCTGCCCTCCAAAGCAAATTAAATTGTGTCCACTGTGCTATTTACAAGTGCCAGGGGAGGTTCTCAGGCATGATGAGAGATGTGGTGGGAGTATGACAGGGCAAGGCAGTTAAGGATTAAGGAGTGGAGAATCCAAACTGAAATTGCTGGGTCCACCTGCTATGCATTAATTATGCAAAAATTACTGTCTGTTTAGTGTCACTGCTGCATCTTTTAAAAGAAAGAAGTACATTTGGGAAACATTTGACAAATCTACTCACCAAAGATAGAAGTTAGAATTTTGTGGCTTTTTAGCCACATAGATTATTAAAAGAAACTAAATGACCCTATTTGACTAAAAAACATACTGATTATCATGCAAAGAAATCAGCTAAGACTTTAGTTTTCCAGTGTCTAGAACCAGTGTTCTAATACTGTTTATCTATTATTTTTAAGTTTCAACATTGCACATTTTGCTCAGATCTGCATTTTCAGCTCAAGAGGCACTCTGCATAAATCTATAAAGGGAAAAAAAATGCAGCTAATAGTACATAATACCTCTAAACTGTTGGTGGTGATATCATAAACAATAAGAATAGTTACAAAGATCACAGGTCTTCCTGGAGGTTTTCTGAAGGAAACAGTCACAACCGTTATCGGAATAAAGAATTGTCTGAAAATTGAGATGAGAATGTTGACACAAATTGCAGATGTTGCAGAATTCCAATCTAAATATGTTCCCTCTCTGTTTCTCTGTTTCTCTGTCTCTGTCTCTGTTTCTCTGTCTTTCTCTCTCTCTCTTGTCAACAGCTCTGCCTTGCCCAACCAGAGGTCCCATTCATTGTCTGCATGCTAGGAACATCAGTGTTCACATAGAAGGTCTGGATTCAGGTGTTCTGCTCAAGTAGCAGCTTTTTTTCCTCATTGAGATACTCTAGGGGATGTCCTGTTTTGTTTGCCTCTTACAGCTTTGTCTGCCTCTTATAGCCTTGGAATGTTGACTGTGCTTTTCTGTGTCTACACAGAATACATGCAATTCCACCAGCAACCCTCTCTAGGTTTCTTCTCACTCCACTTTTTCCACAGATATGATTTTCACTTGATGAACAACTATTAATGTTTGTCCCAGAACTTCTAGGTTAACAGGATTTTTCTGGAATTTTTGGTGTTTTTTTTCCCTTGTCTGTTGACCCCATTGCTTTAATTCACTTCAGAACATTATTTAAACACCCACTGCAACTAGACTTGTAAGCACCATTTGACAGCGTTTTCAGCAGTCTCATCCATCTTTAAAATTGCTTTGGCCATGTAAATACATGTAGAAGTGAAGGGGAATATGGTTTACATAGACACCTGTTAGTTATGTTGGTCTACCGCCAAGAGAAACATTTTCAGTGGTCTCTTGCTTCTTAAGCAAATTTAGGGAGGAGTTTGGTAGTTACTCCCAGAGCAGATTTAGAGCTTCAGTGATGAAATTATCTCACCTCATTCACTTCCTTCTGAATCAAAATGCCTAAGTATCCAGGATTTCTTGACATCAAGGCTCTGGGTTTTATAAAGCTTTAGAAAGGACCAAAAGATAAAAGTTTCCTTGTTAGCAGGATGGAGATTGAAGAAAGAAGGATGTGGACAGGCATCCGAAGGCTTGGAAAGAAACTAAGAAAAGAAAGGGCAATTGGGAAGAGAAGAACCATCAACCTAAGATGCCGGTTCCCAAAGCCTCTATCCTGTGTGAACCTACTTCTGGATAGTATACTAGAGGGAACTAGCTGAAATTGCTCCTGCCTCTGTTTCTCCCCCACTGCACTTTTCTTTCTGAAACATATCTAGTCTTAGGGATAAAGTCTGATCGAAGTCTAAGGGCAGAAAAGAACACTTTCCAGATATCATTGAAAGTGTCATCTTTGCTCTCATGATAAGGAAAACTCAGGGACCCAGTACAACAAACAGTCCTAATTAAAGCTATCAAATAGGTACTTTCATGACCCATGAAATATTGAATTCTTCCTGACTCTGCATGAATTTTGTCCTTCTGTCTTCAGAGCCCTTGGGGATCCAATATGCTGATTCTGACATTTAAAACAGTTTTCAAAGTACCTAGATGCCACCATGGAAAGATTTGTGGATCTATTTCTATTCTTTGGGATTATAGAATTTCTTTGTCCAGGTACTCCTAAAAACTTTAAGAAATAAAAAGACAAACAGTAAATATAAGGATGCTTCCAAGGTCAATCAATTATCCACAAAATGTTCATCTGGGTTAGAGAAGCAGAACATAACTGAAATCAAACAACTGCTTTACTAGATTACAGAGAGAGACGTTGAATCTCAAATTGAATATGCCAAAAATTATCTTTAGGATTTGAGGAAAATGAAGATCACAGGGCTCATCCCCTCAGATTCTGCAATTGAACCAATCAAGTCTGCATTTGCAATAAGCAGAGCAGGTGAGTTTGTTGCAGGTGGTTTAGTAAATCTCAAAAGACATAAAAATTTTTCAAGAGCTTTAGTTCTCACATTCACCACTTCTCCCCTGAAATAGCTCTCAGCAAGACCACCCATAACCTCCATGTTCTCAAACCTATGATGAATTGTCAGTCAGCTTGCTTGATCTTGGTGGTTTTTTAATACAAATGATCATTCCTCCCCCTTGAAATACTCTCCTTACTTAGTTTCCAAAGCACGAGTTTCTTTCCCATTACTCTTTTTAGATCTACTTTGCTGACCTTATTTTCCCAATTTTTAAATCTTGTAATGTCCCAGGACTTCAGCCCTCAGGTCTTTCTACTTTTCAACCTAAACTTACCAGGTCAGTATTTCCATTCATTCCATTAGTTTAAATATACATGAATTCTGGGAGTCCCCAAATTTGTGTTGATAATCCTTTTGTTTTTTCTAAGCTCCAGGCTTACACATGCAATTGACAACTCAGTATCTCCACTTGAATGCCTAATGCACACATTGACATCTATAAAACCCTTGATCTCTACTTCCCCTCTCAAACCTTTCTCCACCAGTATTTTTCATTTACTAAAAGGTACCTCTATTCTTCCAGTTCCTAAATCCAAAAGCCTCAATGTCATCATTGAGTCCTCACTTTCTTCACATTCCACATATAAACCACAAACAAACCCAAACAACTCTACTAAGGAATGCATACAAATCTAGCCACTTCACACCACTAGCAATCCCATGATGGTCCATACCATGATCATTGCTCAACTGGTTGAACAATCTCCTAGCTGGTTTCATCACCTATTCATGCCCATCCCCCCACTCTATTCTCCACATTGCAACCAGGGAGAACCTCTTAAACACAACCAAGTCATGTTACTCCTTTGCTCAAAATCTACAAAACTTTTTCATCTCAAAGAAAAATGTAAATTCCCTACAAAGACCACATAAAATTATATTATTTCATCCAGTACTACGTTAACAGCTTTATCTTCTACCATTCTCCCCCTCCATCTTTGCATTGGCCATTTCCTCTGCCTAAAATGGTCCTCTGGAGAGCACATGCTTACTCTCTCACTTTCCTTAGTATTCATCTAAGGGTCATAGCACTAGAGAGACCTCCCTAACTGTGGTAGGAATTCTCTAAAATGGTTCCCAGTGATCCCCACCTCCTGATCTTCATACCTCACAGAATCCACAATGCTTGAATGTGACTTGAATTTAGTGACTTACCTCTAGCTAATAGAGCTAGAGAGTGGCCATGGGTTATCATATCTGTGATTAAGTTTCAAAAAAACCGTGGCTTCCATCTTGGCTTCCATCATTCTGAGAGAAGCCATAGCCATCTTGTGAGCCTCCATGGAAAGACCACATGGCAGAGACTAAGGGAAGTTTCTAGTTAAGAGAGAGCAAGGAGCTGAGCCCCTCAGTCTATCAGCCTGCAGTGAACTGAATCTCACCAACTGTTCCAACTGACACTCTGAATGCAGCCTCCTCAAGGACCTTGAAGCAGAGACATCCAAAAGACATACCCAGATTCCTCATCCACAGATATGATAAGATAGTAATTTTTTCTGCCACTTGTTTTGGTGTAATTTATTGGTAGAAATATATGACTAACACATTGAACATCTTCTATATGAATTCAAATTCATAAACCACTATCCTTTGCTACCTCATGTCGCTGTCCCACTTATTCCACTACTTTCTTCATAGCACCAGTCTTTAAATTAAAGCATCACATTATTATATGGCTTCTTGTTTAAAAGTTTATTTCTGTCTCCACCTACTATAATAAAAGCTTCATAAGAACAGAGACATTTGTAGGTTTTGTTCACTGTGACATCTTCTGCACCATAATCACTCCTGGCACAAAATAGGCACCAAATAAATATTTCTTGACTAAATCAGGAATCTGAGTAAGGAAAACCTTTGTGACATGGTAAAACAAAAGTCATCTTCCAAGGTAGTAGTGAGTGTTAAATGAGCAAAATATGTTGCTTGCCTGCTCCTTAATACTGTACAAAGTATGGTTCACCCCCCAAAAAGAGACTTTCATCAAATGACAGTGGAATGGACAGATAAAATTATAGGATTATTCACTCTGGAATGCTTAGCTTAGAATACCTGGCTAGGAAGAGGGAGTTTGTTCCTTTAAATCAAATGCAAAACATCATTTCAGTGGCTATTTTAACTGTGAGTCCCATCCAGCTCATCTCCATTGCATTCAGGATCTCTGAAAGCAAACATTTCACTTACGTATAAGTGAAATTAGTGTCCTATATTGTTCTATAACTCAGTCTCCTTTCAGCTTTAAGGACTTTGAGTTCATCACAGAAGTTTTTTCAGACCTTTATGGACTCTGAATTAGATTCCCACTAGAAGAGTCATTCAGAGAAAAGTAAAAAATAGTTCCTTCTGTCACTTATTGAATGGTCTCTTAAAACCCCACTGTCTTCATAACCATTGCCAGACAATAAGATAATCCCCAGACCAATGGGCAATTATTGCCATTTTAAAACCATTGTGCAGTTGCCTCTGAAACGAAATCATTGGGTTATATGATCTTCAGTTATTATGGCCTTCTGCCATTCTCCAGCAGGAAGCAATGTAAGCAGATCATTTCTACAGAACAATAATGTTTAAAACGTTAATATTTTGCAAGCAATAGAAGCAATTTTCCTAACAGGATTGAACTGAGGATAAATGGGGATGTCTGACAAGCTAAAATAGTACAGTGTCTCTTGAACCCTTCAGGAACTATATTTTATACATTGTTTTATTTTAAACCTCACACAGTTCCTGTTGTACAAGAA